>CM023453.1:176181647-176281647 GCA_013339765.2 Haemaphysalis longicornis
CGTCAATCCCCCATGTAGTGTGGGTGCTAAAACACCCGAAAACTTGTTTACGCCTTGCGTTAAAACGCAAAGCATGCTAAAAAATGCCGGGACACTCGTTTACGCCTCCAGCTGGAGGGCTTCGTAACGCGTGTTAAAAACTCTGGGACACTCGTATACGGATCGTGCTAGAGAGTTTCGGGCTTTAAACACAAAAAATGCCGCTTTTATGAACCTTTCTTTTGTAAATGTCCACAAAACACGATAGCCGTATTATGACCCTGACAGGTAAATGCCTCCCTTCTCTTTCCCGCACACCTGTCCTGTTCCTCTCCCGTCTCACTCCTCACAAGAGGAACAGGCTAGAAGTTTGCTCAAATCAACCTAACTTTACCGCGTAGCACTGCTCTACGCCGACTGCCTGGACTCCGGCTCCGCCATACAAAAGAAACGCGCGTGAATCTAAACACCCTTCCCAGCTCGGGGCCAGTAATCTTGGTGATGGTATTGGCGATACCGCAAGCCACGAGCCCTCAAATATAAGTTGCAATCTACTCACAGTGTGTTTTAGGTAAAGGGTAAGAAACCACGAACGGTTGCCGTACGAGCCCTGGTCAAGCTCCGGCAGATGGGATCAGTGGCTGTTTGGCACGAGGTGAAGTGAAAACAATAATGAAGACGTGCTCTACTGTATATACTCCAAACACGCCGAACATCATCATTGTCGTCTACAAACATCATCATCATGGTCTTGCCAAACATTCAATAACAACATGCCAGCAACGACGGGAAGATGCGGTGAGGCGGAAGAGCAAAAAGACTGGTGTGGAATGCTGCGGTGATAGCTGTCGGGCGTTCAGACCCGAGCACACAGCAGCAGTCATCGACGGGTGACGTTTGCACCTAGCGTCAGTCGGTGAGCAACTCAAGCATCGGGAGGAGTCGACGACAGTGAGTCCACGAGGGTCGCGGTGGCTGCCACCGCGAGAGCCCGGAGCACGGTTCACCACAGGGAACCTCCATGCATTATCTGGCGCCCACCAACGATGCCATGCCGCGACTTTCCCATAGCGACGCCGGCACGCCTTAACCGGACTGAAGGTGCGATGCGAGGGCAGACTCGTGAAATTGTAAGCCGTGCGCTGTACTTTTCCGAGTAGTTGAACTTTTGTTCTAGTCTTTGCCGCATTGTTAAGCTGTCCTTTTTTTGTTATAAGTGTCTTGTTCCTGGTGTCTGTCGTGGGTAAACCGGTATATAAACGCACTTATACCGGTTGTTTTTTCTCTATTTGCTTCGACTAACAACCTGACACTGTTATCAGTCAGGGAGATCAGGGACCTAATCAGCTATCAGGGTAAGGCTGCTGAATAAAGTACCACGGCTCAAGGCTTTTCTCATATAGCATACGATTTTTTAATAAAGAAACCTCCAAACATGATCAGTCCCTGACAACATGCCGCATTGAAGTACCTTTGCCATCCCTTCCAACAATGACTCTCTCACAATCCAACAGCAACCCCGTTTTTTTATAGTTGAATCTGTCGACAAATCGAAGCCCATGTTTTCTGAATGCGTTTTCCTGGTCTCAAAGTTCCTGGAAGGTATCTTTGGGAGGAAAAGCTGCAGAACTAACCGGCAAAGTGCTAGTTCAACATGCACCAGCACGCCAGAAATCTCCTGACCCAAGCCAGTATGCCAGATCTTAATATCAGATCGTAACACCGCAGCCTCAACAACTCGCAGGGTGTGATATCGGAGCCAGATCTTCTAACCGAAAGAGAGGCCGACCTTCCCAAAACCTGAAGGAACAAGGCGTTAGAGGAGAAAGAAGGATAACCATCCGCTGGGACAATGTAGAAATACCAGCAAAACACATCATCTTGACATTTAACGGATCAAAAATGCCAGAACACATCAATGCTGGCTTGATTTGTTGCGGCGTAGGTGCCTAGATACGTAACCCGCGTTGCTGCTTCAAGTTCCCGCAGTTCGGCCACGGTAAAACGTCTTGCCTAGGTAAAACAGCCTGCCCGAAATGCTCTGCACAGGTTCACCCAACCGACAACTCCAATAACACCATCATCACTTGTCCTAACTTCGGGACTCCACGCGGCGTGCTCCCGTACCAGTGAGAAATTCCAAACGTTGGAGAAACTTATTAACGTCAAAGTAACTGAAAGCATCTCCTAACCAGACGCGCGAAACAGGTTCGCCTCTTTACCACTGGGATGGTATGCCGATGTAGCTCCTCGGGGCGGAGCGGCGCCTAGTATCGACAGAGACTCAGTACCGCGAGCCCGACTTCGTTTTGCCCTGAGCCGAACTGGGTTGCTCTCCGCAGCTAATCTTAGCCCCATATGTCATGCTGAGCTGGCACTGGTTGCGGTGCCACGAACACCGTTGGAAGCGTTGCCGCTGCTTCTGTCGACACTCCGTCCGCCCTCAGTACACCTCAGTGGAAAGAGAAGCTCCCACAGAAGCTCCCATCCTTGCCACATCTACTGCACCCCCCTCCCCGCCATGGCGCACTCGACGGCCCCGGCGCTGGAGAGAAAACTGAAGGGCACCCACAAGGACGTTATTCCAGGGGGCCTTGGCCAACGGGCACCCCTGGACATCTGATAAGGAGGTGGATGTGAGACGTAACCCTTATGCTTTGCAGCGAAAGGAGCGGGTCGCTTCATCGAAATTATCAAAAAAGAATAAAAACCCCTCAAAGTGTGCAAGCTCAGTAAGACCTTACATAAATACTCACATTCCAGTTTCTCTGAACACATAATAATGGAAAGGGAAAATATTGTTAAGTAGAACTGCAGACGCCTTTTTAATATACTTGATGACGTGCACGAGATACTGCAATCTAATAAGCGAATTGTGACGTGTGTCCAGGAAGCGCATCTAAATTCCACACAAACAAATTTCTTGCATAATTACATGGTATTTAAGAAGGCCTGGGGTGGTGGCGGTACATACTCAGGTGGTATGACAATGATTGCCCGAGAATCCTCGGCGCTCCTGTCTGTCCAGCTACAGACGATCCTTGAGGGTGTTGCCATTTTATCGACACTACTTATTGGCTTTGGACGCTGTGCGCTTTGTACGTTCCTCCACTGTCCGCGCTGCGCCGCCGCCGGGGAAGGACGTGTTTGGGTAAGCTCCCGTGATGGGCGATCAGTTTTTGTAACACCTTTTTCTAACATCGTAACTCAGTTCAGCTTCAAGGTAGACTTACTAAATTTGCACCGCTTGTTGTCCTAGATCAGCCTACGACAACAAGCTATAATTTCTATAAATCGGATCATTAGTTTTTAATTAAAATTAAAAGTCTGAGAAAAAACGTTTTCACGGAAAACTCGCTTTTAAACATGTGCCGCTAAAATCTGAGAACGCTAAAGTGACCGCAATGCGCTGGTGATCACACTAATACCATTATTGTCTCAATCGGCCCAATAATAGCCAATTTCAAACAGTTTTTCTGAAAACCACCTAGGAGGAGAAGGCCGAAATTGAACTTTCGCGCGTAATTCCGGAACGGCGCAAGTAGCAACAAAACAACTAGCACGACTGTAAAGCGCTTGCAAACGCGCTCATTTTGACACTAACCGCGGCTCGATTGGTTCATTTCTCACCGTGTTAGACATCACGTAAATCTTTGAAATTTCTCGCAAACAAAGGAGCCAGCCACGTAGTGGCCTAAGTCGAAAACTAGACTAGATACGTCAACAGGAATAGCGGCAGCTTGTCCGGCGCCCCGTCACAAAAAAAGGACACCCCATAATCAAAGTCCGTGCAAAAATAACCTAATCACAGATATTTAAACAGAATTTGAAAAACAGCAGCACCCCCCAGGACTCTGTTGTTTTGATTTAACTCACCCCTGTAACTCCGGGCAGCTGCAAGCTAGAGTCTCAAAACTTGCACCGGGTGTTCGCTTGGAAAACCCGACGACAGCACTACCTTAATTGCAAACATCTGATAATAAGTTTTTAATTAGGAGCCAAAAACTTAGAAAAAAACTAACTTCTCGCAAAAACCTATTTTTCCAAACTCCCGCTAAATTCTAACAGCAGCGTAGTTTTCGCAACGCGTAGCCTATCAGAATAACACCAGTTTTACCCACATCGGTTGATAACTGAGGATTTCACGGCCGTTTTTCTGATTGGGGTATAACAAAGGGGGTCATATACACCGAACTAGGGCGTGTAACTCATTAACTAGACTAGGTAGAAGCAAACCGATATCACTGTCGTGAAGCGCTCACATACCCGAATTAATTGACACCAACCGCGCACTCCTACGACCAATTTTCATCTGTTGTTTCACCATGTAAACTCTTAAAATCAGATAAACAAAGGGGCCACACACGTGGTCGTCTAAGTCCAGAAACAGACGCGGCAGGGAATCAGGAGTACCACCATCGTATCCGGTTGATGAAAACTAAAAACAAAGACACCGCCCTCGCAAAAATCCAACCAAAAATGGGGTAAATACTGATTTTTAATCGAAATTTTCACTTTTGCGGAATTGGAAATTTTCGCCAGAATTTTCACTGTTGACAAGTGTTCAACATGCATGTTCTAACAGCGCTAGAAGCTGGCGTGTTGTAACCGGCCAGTGCCAACGGGGGTGTGAGCAGGGGTCACATACTGAGGGCCGCCCCCCTCTTTCCCCCTCCCTTTTTTTGAGGGGTGTTTGTGTTCTCCTGGTCCTTTGACTAAGGAAGAGACAACCCAGTCAACCAAATTGGACAAACTATGGGTTAATTTTGGGTTTGTCACTAGAAGTTGAATCTTGGGATCGTGTGCAGTCGCGAAGTGCAAGGCACTGTAATCTTGCTGGCAGGGCGAATAGTGTTGTGTTCACTAAGGCAAGTGCAATAACCAGGGGGCCAGGAAAGGGTGCCGCAGCCCCATGTCGCTTCCCCAACCGTCCATTTTTCTTCCTTTTTTTTCGTTGTGACAAGTGATGCCGAGGGAGTAGGTAGTTGCACACTGTGATGAATGAACACCAGTGGCAGACGAGCTCCAAGAAAAAACTCCGCATGAAACAATTCATTAGACGCGAAGGAGAGGACGACGAGGCGGGTGGGGACTCGGATTCGAGCAACTTGGGGCCAGTTAGAAGCGACATGTAGGGCGAGGAGGACGTCAAAGAGGAGTAGGAAGGTCCCCTGAACAAACAAAAATGAATCACGGCAGAAAAGATCCCGACAACACACACGACATGCAAGCAGGCGAAGAAAAGGAGGATGTAGAAACTTTATGGACAACCCTCGCTGCACCGATGATGATGATCTATCGGTGCCTGTCATCTCGCGGGAGAAGCCCCGCTCGAGCTGCTTTGTCTTCATCTCTTTGCCATGTTGTAAATAGAACACCACCATCGCATCACCGGGACGTCTCGGCCCTTGGTCCTCTTATTCCACATTTTGGTGCCGATGAACCCGGGAAGAAGGCCCTCTGCGATTCGGAGGCATCCGAACTTTGGCCTATTCGAAGGAGGACCCCTCGATACCGATGACGGACCCTGATGATGGCCAGGTCGACGGTGCTACCCGAAGCCGAACAACCGATGGGCGGACGAGACGACGGTGACTCCTCACCTGCGACGATTTTCCCCGTGACCTCTGGCAGCGATATTCTAAACGGTGAGGAAACTCCGCTGCTCATCGCGCAATGGAAGATTCAGCACCTTATATGCACGAATGGAGTATTCCTCTATGACGCGGCTTCAGGAACTTTAAAGCAAGAAAAGAACAAAAGCGTTTGATCACTCGAAGGCTATGCAGAGACGCGAAAGCAGCACTAAATTCTCCGTAACGACCAGTGATTGGACGGGTGGTGAAGAGTTGTCTGACGAGTTTCGCAAAACTGAAGTGCAAAAGAGAACATTAAACGAGGGAAATCGAACCGCTCATCGACATTGACCACCTATACGAAGAATTTGCTACAAATATTGAAATGAAGACGAAATTAGGCATGTTATGATTCGATTATACTACCGATTCAAAGACAAAATATCTGAAACCAATGACTAGTGCCAGATAATCAAAAAGTTGCAGTCCTCAACAAGCTTCAGTGAGTTTTTTACACTGACTGAACTGTTTGCGACGCATGCTGTTTGAATTACTCCGAGGAACAAACCATCTTACAAGAAACCCCGCCTCCGTCGCATTTATTATCTCAAATCGAATGTGAAAATAAGACCCCCCTTTTGGGCGACGCCCGACATCCCATCGAAACATTTGTTAGTATCGTGTTCGTTTGAAGAATTGCCCAGATAACCGAGAAAAAAGCAAGCTGCTTGTCGGAGGCAGCAACGATGACAGAAGATACCTATAACCCTATATCCTGAGCACAAAGACACCGATGCTTTTGCTGAGAAGTTGAAACGCACGGGGGCATTCAAGCGTTTGTAACTTGCGACTAAGCGACGCTGCAAACCAAAGAAAGGGAAAACTTCATTGGTTTGTAAAATGCAAAGAAGACTGCTGCGGCACTCACCCGACAACGCGCTCGAACGAAGGGAGCACTTGGCAGGCACCGTTCGAACAACCAAGATACATCTTGCTGCGCCAGCCGGATTACAAGACTTCAGCGTTCGAGAAAGAAGCGGAAGCCTTTAAAGGGACTTTTTCAAACCCCAGAAAATACCTGAATCCGCACCAGAATTCAAAAGCGCCGAGGACAACACACGAATTTAACCTGGCTGCGTGGACTGCGCCGACATTGTATGCGTGGGTTTAAAAGAACGCACCGGCGGAAGTTTCCCCGTCTGACTGCCTCATCGGATCGAACTGGACCGAACTTCAACTACCGACAGGACGCAGACTCGCCACCGCTTCTATGGGGCTGCGGAAGATGTAGAAACTTTATGGACAATCCTCGCTGCACCGATGATGATGATCGTATCGGTGCCTGTCATCTCGCGGGAGCAGCTCGGCTCGAGCTGCTTTGTCTTCATCTCATCTCCATGTTGTAAAATAGAACACCACCATCGCATCACCGGGACGTCTCGGCCCTTGGTCCTCTTATTCCACAGAGGACGCTAAAGACATAAACAAGGCCGATGCGCATTTTCTGACGCACCTGCTGAGGGCGCAGAACAGCGGATTAGGCTTGGAGGTGGCGCAGGGAATGCTAAATGCCTTCCAAAGGATGAAATGGATTGCTTTGAAGCGGGCCATCCGAGTGGCAATCCTGGAGGGGCAGCTGCAGGGACCGACTCAGAGGCATCAAGGCATGGCACCCACCAAACCGACGTACCTTGAGGCCCTGTCCATGAAAGAGACCACTCGCACGGGCGCGGGGACAGTTTCACCTTCACGGGAGGATAAGCAAACACCACCACTCAAAGTCCTCTTGGTGGAGACGACGGTTCCACAGGCCATCCACCCCAAGAAGGCACAGGATTACGTCAGCAGGTCCTTCGATCCCAGGGCAATGGGAATAAAGACGTTTACCATCCGGCCCACATCCAAGGGGGTCGCGGTCATCGCGAACGACGAGGCAGGTTTGGAAGGGCTGGCGTCGGCCATCGCGGCCCCGCCGGCCACCAGGGCGCTTAACGTCTGGCAAGGCAGCGAGCGTAGACCAGTATACAAGCTCGTAGGGGTCGACCCGGCTGTCGATCCGGACACGGTGGGATCAAGGCTCTTGGAGCAGAATGATTTGGAAGGAAACAAGGAAGAGTGCAAGTTCATGAGGGACGCCGTAAATGAAGGGGGCACCAGGATTTTAATGGTAGAGGTGTCCAAGCAGATTAGCTGACAACTGTTCAACAAAAACAAAATCAAGATCGGCTGGACAGTCTACGCCCTCTATGAGAGCCCAAACATCCCGCGTTGCACTAATTGTGCCAGGTATGGGCATTTCACTAGAGACTGCCTTCAGAAGGAACCAACTTGCATGCACTGCAGCGCTCCCCATCCGACCAAGCAGTGCAACGGAACTGTCTACGACTGCCCTGTGTGCGGCTACCACGGTTTCAGTTACCTGGACAAATCCATACAATCCTATAGGTGCCCGGTGTACCGCCAACAGGTCGAGAGGGCAACGAGGACATGGATGTAAGGGATGGAATCGCTGAAATTACTCCACGCCCACTTAGCTAGAATATTCAAAGCTAACGAAGTATTAAATGTTTACCAACAAGAACAATCTCGTCACATCAGCTTTGTTCAAGAAGCATACCTTTCTCAAGATAAACTGATCGGGTTCCCACTAAACCATCGGATAAATAAAGCAACTGGTAAAGCAAAAGCCGCTACAATAGTTGCATGACTCGAAGCTGGAAGTTTTCCCCGTTCGGGTCCATCAAACAATGGTAGCCACAGGAATTACCTTGCACAAACATAATGTGCTCGTCATCAACTGCTACGCACCCCGAGGAGGAGACATTAATGAAACGTTGGGAGAAATTGAGGACGTCCTCGAGAACTTTTATTACGAAAAAACAATTGTCTTGGAGGACATCAATGCAAAAAACACAGTATGGGGAGGCGAGAAGACTGATGACAGAGGAAGGGCGTTAGCGGAGTTCGTTATCTCCAAAAACACGTACGCTCGAAACGACACAACCTCCCTCCCCACGTTCAGTCACGTAGTGGTAAGAGTTGGATAGACGTAACCATCATTTCCCCAAACATAATTCGCGAAATAGAAAGCAGGTCGGTCCTGGACATTCCAACGGCAAGTGACCACAGGTATATCTGAATTGGACTCTTCAACGAACAAGCGCCAAAAACGAGGCGACTAACACTCAAAGGAGAAGATACGGTACTTACAGCACTAAAATAGGATGAATGGATTAATAGATTCAGAAATTACCACGATTTCCGAACAAGAAGCAGTACTCGACAAACTGTGCACAAAGATCGCGCACCTGCAGGAAAAATACGCCAGAGTAGTTAACCACAAAAATGAACAGGCTAAGCCCTGGTGGAACGTCGACCTAGAAACTGATAGAAAAAGAACAACAGCACTCTGGAAAAGATACCACAAGTCCAGCGGGCCCGAACGGGAGCTCAACAAAAAAAAGTACTATGATGCTCACAATAAATATGTGGAAAACATTGCAATGGCTAAACAAGCTAGTTGGAGACAGCTATGATGGGCGACACCGAAGAAAAACCCATTTAACCTGCCAAATAAAACAGCAAGAAAGAAAATTAAAGCCCCTATAACCTTGGAAACCATCAAAAGACAGGACTCCGGATACACCAAAACCCCAAAGGAATCAATCTCTTACATATTGCAGAACCTATACCCGGTCGTCTCAGAGTTTCCGGGAGCGGAGGCGCAAAGCAAGAGCCTACAGGGAATCGAGGCGCCCAATGATACTCCTTTCACAAATGCAGAGGTCAACAATTGCGTCAGCAAGTTGCGCAGTAGTGTCGCCCCTGGTCCGGATGGGTTGCGCTCAAACTTTTTCAAGAAGCTATATAACTATCATGAAAACATTTTTAGAAATATTTTTAACACAGCATTACGACTGAGACACTTCCCAGCGCCCCGCACGGGGCACCTTGAGCAATCATGGTGACGGTACTGGCGATACCGTGGACCCGGAGCCCCCAAACATAAGCTGGATCCAACCGTGGCGATGTGTCTATAGGTGGAGGGTTAGAAAGCACGAACGGTGGCCGTCAGAGCCAAGGTCAAGCTCCGGCTGATGGGCTCCCTGTCTGTTCACGAGGCAGGGAGCTCCGGGACCTCTTTGACCATCAGGGTAAAGTCAAAGAAGAAAGTACGCCCGTCCCCTGATTTTATAATATGATATATGACATACTCTAAACCACGCCCCCCCAAAGTGATCGGTCCTTGAAAAGGGGCCGCACCGAAGTATCTTTTCCTTCATTGCCATCTTTGACATTTCCTGAACCGGATAATTTTTCTCGATTTCTTGTCATGGAATCCCTCAACCCAACCCACCCTCTTGCATCTCAGTCAGTCTTCTTGATTGCAAAATATCTTGAAAACACAATAGGAAAATCATATAAGTGAAAAAAACAAAGGTCTGGTGAACTCCTCATCGAAATAAATGACACGCAGCAGTCCACGAAGCTTCTAGCTCAGACTAGACTGGCTGATCTAGACATCAGGGTCACACCCCATCGCAGCCTCGACAGCTCGCAGGGCGTGATATCCGAGACGGATCTCCTGAACGAAACGGATGCGGATCTCCTTGCCGGCGTGAAGGATCAGGGCGTCACTGCCGTGAGACGCATCACTATCCGCAGAGACGACAAGGAGATTCCCACCAAGCACATTATCTTGACTTTTGACCGCGCAGTTCTTCCACAACACATAAATGCAGGTTTTATTTGTTGCTCCATGCGTCCATACACCCCAAACCCGCGGCGCTGTTTGAAGTGCCAACGGTTCGGGCACGGTACAAACTCTTGCCGGGGCCAACGACGTGTGAAAAATGCGCGTCGCATGACCCTCCAAGCGACAACTGTGCTTCCGACACCCTGTCTTGTGTGAACTGCGGGAGGTGGGGGGGGGCGCATGCAGCCTACTCCCGCAAGTGCGAAAAATTTCAAATAAAAAAAAAAAAACATAATCAACATCAAGGTAACTGAGAACATGACCTTCCCAGAGGCGCGGAAGAGGTTCGCCTCTTTCCCCCTGGGGAGGTACGCCGACGCAGCTCGCCGGGGGCGGGGCGGCGTCTGGTTCCACAGGGATCCAGTTCAGTGAGTCTGACCTAGTCCCTCTCCCGCCCCCCCCCCCCCCCCCCCCCCTGGGTTGCCTCAAGCAGCCCAACCCGCCACCACGCCGCTTGCTGAGGCAGCAGCGGTTGTGGATGCCAACCTGTTCCGTTGGGACCGGTGCCGCTCCCGCCGCTGCCTCCCCGTCCTCCAGTGCGTTGGAGGGTGTCGAGGGGATGGACATCGGGGGCCCCGCATCGGCTCCCACCATCACCGCACCGCCCGTGCCATCTCTGGTGCCCCGGACGCTCTCGGTTGAACCCTTTTATTGTGAAAATGAATTCCCTTTGGAAGGCGCAACACCGTCGATTTCATGTTCAATTTATGTAGATGACATACACTTACCTTTCAAGTCTTGTAACTTGTGTATCTGCGAGTGGCAAGTCCAGCGTGGTGTGAACAAGCTCGCCGGCTGGGCAGATTGCAACGGTTTTAAATTTAATCCAGGAAAGTGCACTTGTGTTTCCTTTTTTCCAAGACCGTGGCGTTCGGCCGGATCCAGATATTCAACTCCACGGTGTCTCTATTCCTGTAAAAAAGGAACACAAGTTTTTAGGTATTATCTGTGACAAAAAACTCACGTTTATACCACACCTAAAACTACTAAAACATAAATGCTTAAAGACAATGAATATCCTGAAGGTTCTGTCGCACATCTCTTTTGGTGCTGACAACAACCAACTTCTTTTACTTGTTTTTACCAGCTTGATAGGTTCACGATTGGACTATGGTAGCGTTGTTTATGGGTCAGCAAGTAAAACATCCCTCAAAATGCTGGACCCAGTGCTCCACCTCGGGCTCAGCCTGGCGTGTGGCGCCTTCCGCACTAGCCCGGTCGAAAGCCTCTATGTGGAGTGCAACAAATGGAACCTACAACGTCAGCGAGCATACACAGATCTCCTTTATGCTTTTAAAATTTCATCCATGCCTCACCATCCTTTTAAATCAGTTTTTCATGCTACGTCCATGACTGAGCTCCTTTTAAATTTACCATCGTTCTCTGCGCCCTTCTCTTACAGAGCTAGAGAGGAAGCGTCAGAGCTTGCTGTCTCCTTTTTAGACAAAATCCAAAGTTCTCTAACGGATTTTATAGCACCATGGCATCTCCGTCCTTTATCATGGGACACATTTTTCACACATGTATATAAAAACCGAGCTCCCACATTTGCAATTCTGCAGCATTTCTTGTATTTGCAGCAGAAGTATGAGTGTTCTGAATTTTATACGGACGCTTCTAGAACTGCCTCCTCTGTGTCCCGCGCGGCGCATGGGCCCGGCCCTAGTGTAACTAGAACTCGGAACAGTCATACTAGTATCTTTACGGCAAAGGGTTACGGTGTACTTCTTGCTGTCAATAATATACTTCAAACCCACATCCAACAATCTATTATCTATAGAGATTCCCTCAGTGTTGTGCGGGCACTGTCGTCAACAATGCGTTCGAAAAAGCACGTTGTCAATCTGATCGTCAAGGGTATTATGTCTGTGTATGTACGCAAATTTGAACTGGTTCTTTGCTGGGTCCCTGGCCACTGTGGTATAGCCGGGAACGAAGCAGCGGACTGAATGGCTGCTGCTGCTACACTCTTGAATACAGTAGACATAACCACATTACCCTACACCGACGTGAAACCACACATCAGACAACAACTTCGCAAAACATGGCAAACACACTGGACTGAACAAACAGACAACCAGTTACACGTAATAAAACCTCACTTTGGACAATCCACCACCGGCACACGCAATAGATAGTCTGAAGTCGCCTTGGCCAGATTACGGATAGGGCACACACATGCCATGCACTCGCACCTTCTCACTGCATCTCCAAGATCTCTGTGCCGCAGGTGCGGAGAGGCCCTATCCGTAGTGCACATACTTATCACATGCAAAGCACTTCACACACAACACAAACACTTCAGAGAACTCTACAGACAACATATCCTACTACATTCATCGCTGTTTCTAGGTGACAATGCCATTGTTTCTGTGAAACGTGTGTTTGAGTATTTGTCAGACGTTAAGTTTTTCAACCTCATTTCCTATACGCATAATCAAATCTCTCACATACACCAGCCATCACCATTATCTTTAACTGATTTTACTAGTTCGGATGACACTCTTTTTTAACCGGTATTTTTGTGGTAACCACCTAATTAAATAAACTTTTCTCTGGCGCTTTTTGACCTTAGTCGGCCTTGCGCCATAAAAAAACCCAACCATCATCATCAACCATCATCACTTCCCAGCGAAATGGAAGATGTCAAGAATTACCTTGATTCCAAAGGCAGGGGTTAAACCAGGGGAGAACATCATTAAAAGTGTGAGACCTATAGCCATTAACTCCGTCCTGGGAAAAGTCTTGAAAAAGTTGCTCAACAACAGACTTTACTACTTGATGAACAAGGGTGGCTTCCTACATAAACATCAATAAGGGTTCCAACATAACAGGTCTACATCCAACGCATTAGGGACACTAACTAAAATTGTTCAGGAGGCGAAATGTCGAGGGGAGTCCACCATTCTAATAGCACTCGATATCTCGAACGCAGTCCACTCAATCAATGCAGAGCACATAGAGAAATACCTCTGCCTGATAAACTGCCCCGGAGACCTGCGCGCACTGTGTATAGACGGATTACGGAACAGGAAGCTATCATACCAATCATAACATACCTAGAGTTCAAGATTGCTAAGGGATCCCCTCAGGGATCCCCTCTCAGCTTACTCTTGTGGAACATCATGATGGCATCTATGCTAAGTAGGCCACTACCAGAAGGGGATCACGTTCAGGCATTCGCAGACGATGTGGTAATAGCAGTGGTGGCACACAGCAGGAACGCACTGGAGCAAAAGGCCATCCTCGGCGGTACAGCTGCAGAATAGTGGGCAGCGGAAATGGGAGTCCACTTTAATATGGCGAAAAGTAAAATGTTGGTGATAGGGAGAAAGTATCAGAGCAAAGGCCCAAATGTGATTTTGAATGGTCAAGCTATCAAAAAATAAAAACTCTTGAAAATACTTAAAGTCATCTTCGATCCTGGACTTACGTTCTTACCGAACCTGGAGTATGTACAAGAAAAAGTGAACAAGGTAAATCACAATCTCGCAGTTTTCACGGGCCCCGTTTGGGGGTTTACGGGCAAGCAGTTGATAGATTTGTACACAAAATCTATCGAACGTATAATCGTGTATGCAGCGCCGGTATGGTACTCTAACCATCCACACAAGATAAGAAAATTGCGGTCTATGCAGGGGTTCTCGTTACTCAAAATAACCCAGGCATATCGAACCGCTCCCAACAATACACTCAACATTATGGCAGGAGTACCCCCGGTCCACCTTATCATTGAGAAAGAAAACACTATGTTCGCAATTCAACAGGAGGGAGCACCTTTCACATGGGAGGAAACCGAGTTCCAGGGAGAGCAAATAGCAACAAACTTCGACTCGTGGGAGCATCACCCTACTGAACTTCTCAGTATAGCATTCGACAATGGGTCATAACCTACAGAAGGGCTCAAGATTTTCACAGATGGCTCGTCTAGCGAGGAAGTGGTGGGAGCATCGTTTGTGGTATTCGATGAGACAGGCCGCGAAGTAGACAGCCTTAAAATAAAGTTGCCAAACTACAGCAACAATTTTGAAGCTGAAGGAGTGGCAATCCTCCAAGCCATGGACTATATCTCAACCTAAGAAGGCCTACAGGTTCAAATTCTTACCGACAGCCTGTCAACCTTACGGGGAATGGCAAATTATGAAAACAGGTATACGCTGGTCAACCAAATCAAGTCAAGATACAGGAGTATATGCGGAAAATTTCAGATGCAATTCTCGTATGCAAAAGTACATAGTATAATCGGAGGCAACGAGCCAGCAGATGAACTGGCTAAAGTAGCAATAAAGACTGGCAAAAAACTAAATCTTCCCATAACTAAACGATTTATCAACAAAAAGCTTACCAAGAACATCTTCGAAAAATAGAACAGCATCTGGACTACGGAAGGTAAATACTCGGAACTGTACCAATGGATTAGAAAAGTCAAACACATACCGAACCACTTCCCTAGTGACCGCCGGACCTCACAAGCCTTAACTGGTCATGGAAGGTTTCCATCCTACCTTTAGCGCTTTGGGATCCGAGAAAACAACAACTGTCAATATGGGCTACCAGCCGAAAACATGGACCACTACTTAAAAGACTCCCGCTTAACAGAATAGTTTAGAGCAAAGCTGAAGAAAAAGCACCAAGACAGGATCATTGAGCCAAAGCCAGAAATAGTGAACAGTAAAGCATCGCTTGACATTTCAGGCGAAATGGTGGACCACATTAATCTAAAGGCATTATAGACTTCCCCTCTCCCAAAGAATAGCTCCTATGCTTCCGTTACAGTCTTCTATCAGTATTGGTCAATACTGTCTTTCCTACCATTACTCCAGGTGTGCCCACTGGACCGAACAGCAAGTGCCTAACTCGACGCAATGAAACAGGGACTCGCATTGAGCAGGTAAACAAAGAAGCAAAAGGCAGAAATAAGGCCTTCGCAGGGTGTAGTCGTATGTGTTGGGGGATCAAGCCTATGAAAACACGAGGCATAGGCCATACGATAAGTGCGATCGTCGTAATTGATGCTTCAACTGGGAGGAATGAGCCGACCGCAAGGTGGAGTATCTCAAAAGTGCAACCCCTGAACTGACACCGGCACAGCTTAGAAGTTCGCCCTGCTGGCCCAACGCGGGGTGGCTCAGCCCCACACCGGACTACCTGTGTTGCCGCCGCTCTTGCGGTTCGAGGGAAGCCAACCCCACCGACTACGGCAGTTAGGCCGCCGCTGGCCGATGGGCAGATTCGGGGCCAACACAATGAGATCCCATTGTGGTTGGACGCCCAGGCGCCCTGCAGCGCCCCTGCGTGCCCACCATGTGGTACGGGGACCCGCTGGCGCGAACTAGGGCAAGGGGGAGAGCTCATCTTGGCTTGCCGCGCCTGACATTTCCTTTCAGGAAAAGTGTCTAATGGGTTTGCGTCCCTAACAGCGTTATATAGATGCTTTTATGGTTTCTTTCTCTTGTTCTTTTGTTCTCTTCTTCGTTTTTTTTCTTTTTTTCTCTTCGTTTTGTTCCGCAACACATAACCACATTTTTTGGACAGAGGCCATGTACTGTAAACCTGTCAAGCGTCCAATACTAACAAATTTTCCACCCTGCTGGGTTCTTGGTCTATGTCACTTTTCCTAAACACTGCACATTGCAGAGGCATTTACCACACATTTCTGGGTGCTATCCTCTTCTTTTCACTACATGCATTACAGAAAGTAGATAGCAAACAGGCTACAAAACAAGAAAACGAAAAAAAAATTCAAAAGCCCTGAGAGAAGGGGAGGGAAGGAAAAGGGAGGGAAAAAGAGAGGAAGAAAAGGGACAAAAAATTATTTCCCCACGATAGAACGGTCGTTCCAAAAGTTGCAGCAGTTTCAAAAGTCGCCGCACTAGGGATAGTCCCCTATGCTTTACTAAGGGGAGGGGGGAAGGCTTTTACGCTCCTTTGGCTCAATCCAGGGGGCGACAAGGTTGGAGGAACGACCAGACTACAATTGGGAAGGTGGGCTGGAGCCCACGGGAGCCAGAGAGGGCCACAACAACGCCCAAGTTGGTCGCCGCCGCTCTCAGGAACATGCAACCTTCCGTGCAAGACTCCAGGAGCCTACCAGAGCCTAAGGACACCCCAATTCTGGAACCGCGACGAATAAATCATCTTCTTCAATCATTAAGAATTGGTCAGAAGAGGTGATGACCGTTCCTTTCTTCCTGGGGGGTGTGTTTTCGCCCAGCCAGGATGAATCGAGGCATGGTTTTTCACCCACTAGGGGCTGTCAAGCAATTCGAACAAACCCATTGGAACTTAATAAATGCTGCATTTTGCCGGCCCGCTCCCTAGGCTTGGTTTCGCAGATGGTAGATCTCTCTACCAACATACCTTCCTCTTCACCCCTTTTCTACCTTTCTCCTCCTTGTCTACTATCTTTTCTTTACATTTCTATTTTTCCTCTGCGTTCTGCTTCACCATCTTTTCTTTCCTGTCTTACCGGTTATACTTCGGTGGTACCGGCTGGCACCCACGCGAATTTACTCAATGTACATTCCTCCTGACTTCCAGCTCTCGAGCTGAGATTTCCATAGCTTGGTAGATCAGCCACACGAACTATACATCCTCATTAGCGACCTGAATGTACATAGCTATTTTTGGGGCTCGGTCGCGTGGATGCCTGAGGGTGCCCCACTGAGAAATTCTTGGCATTGTCGGGAGCATGGATTTTCAAATAAAAACATTCTACATACTATTCTATAGGACAGAACAATTATTCACACCTTTACTTGGCATTTATATCTGCAGTTCTCTTTCCATGTCTAGAGGGGGTATGGGAACGGAGTCACATGGCACTGACCACTTCCGCACTTCACTAACATATATTAGCCCTGAGAGCGAACAAAGTGGGCCCCAGGCAGTGGCTGGGCGAACCGCTTCTAGTGTGGATGGCTTCCTCGTGTTGTCAGCTCGTTCACTTTGCAGGCGGCGCAAGACGTGAGCTTCACGCAATAAAAGAAAGAATTTGTGCACATGTTTTATAGTAAAAATGGCATAGTGTAATGTGCTTGCAGATATTATCCAGAAACCCAATAATCAGTGGCTGTTGCGGCATAATGCGCTATTTTACGTCTACGAAACATCGTCACCGTGGTCATCGCTTGAGCGTGAAACGTGTTATAAACGTTGCTTTTGGCAGTTTGCCTTTTTCTTATTAATGATGCAGTCGTCTCACATTTCGAAAACATCAAAGCGTGCTTTTTGCGTTGTAGTTATATAAAGGAAACAAAAATTGGCTCCAATCCACGATGCGAAGGTGGTTGGAAAGCAAATATTTAAACGACACCCACAACTATGCCCCATGCCACGTCACTTCAATTCACACACGTGGCTCTACACAGAGTGAACCACAGATTCAGCCAGCCGTTACATGGAATCCGCGGGGGTGGCGTCCTGAACACAGCAGCAGCAGCATCGGCCACGCCCGGGCTAGAGTGGCGGACTCCACCACGGTGACCCACCCGTGAGCCTGGAGAAAGAAAACGGAGAGGAGCGTCTTTAGAAGGTTAAGACAGCGGAACCTAGCCATCCTGGTGTGCTAGCTTGGGCTACACCACCGCGCGATACAAGCGCAGACACCGAAACAATTCGGCATGTGAGCTTAGTGATTTTCATATATACCGGTTTAAACTAGTTAGTGTAGTAAGTTTGAGAGATGCCAGAAACCTGAGGAAACTTTTATAATCGGTATTTATCAGATCCAGTTGGTATTCTGCCCTGTTTCAATACCTGTTCAAATAGAACCGAACTGGTGTTCACCAATTTAAAAACGGAGTCCTATTCATGGCAAGCAGTGCGCAAGGAGGTAGCGTTTTTATAGCGGCCCGATATCTGTATGTGGTCTTTACATTTTGTTTTCCCGCACTGCGAAAACATTCTTAGCGTATCCTTTCCGTACGACCATTTATTTCCATCGCGTCTGGGTTACCTAGGGGGTCCTGTCGAACAAGTTAATCAAGGCGTGTGATGGAACCAGGTAATGGACGCAAAGCTGCGCCAAAACAGGCCCGACACAACCTTCGCTAAAGCAGACTACAAACCCGTACCGGGGACGCCTCCGCAGGCGAAGAGACGCTTTCGCGCCGGGAACGCTGTCTAAACTAGGCGCGCCATCTGCGGTGTGCTCCGTGATTGAAACCTACCTCATCCTCCTCTAACTGCACCTACCCCCCCCCCCCCCTCCTCCGCCGCCTCCACCCCGTTGGGACATTGTTGTCCCGCACGCCACGAAAGAACTGTTGCAGGGTTCGCACAGGTCCTTGAAAACCTTGAAAACTCTTAAATTTCGAAATGCCTATTTCAAGGCCAAAAGTCCTTGAATTTTTAAATGGTCATTGAAAACCCTTGATTTTCCTGGAGAGAATCAATGGCCCTGTCTTTTCATGAGAATTTAAAGTGTTTTGTCGGGAATTTTAGGTGTTAACAACTGTAAAGAAACATTGCAACAATCAAATTTCAGTGTATTGCGTGAAAATGCAACAACTTTGGTGAATCTTCATTACGAGGCAACATTGCAAGCAGGCACTTTTCAATCCAATTCATGTCAGGATACAATCCGGTGAAAGCCGCCCTGTGTTTTCTATCTTGCATCTTCCATTAAGTATGTGGACACTCGCTCATTGCATGTTTGCTGTGCCTCATGTGCTCCATCTGCGTTTGCTTTTACGTGCAACTAGCAGATGTGTACATAGATTGTCCTGCCTTGCAGCAACACTCGCCGATTTAATTTCATCTGATACCCTTGCTGACAAGCAAGAAATGCAGGCAGGATTAATTAAGTTTTGAAATAAGACAGCCTCAGCAAAACAGCAAGAAAAAAGAAAAGCGCGAATCATTAAATAAAAAAAGGGGGGGGAGCATTCATAAACCCGTTAGCGCCTATATAAATGTCCACTAATGTGCTTAGGTATTGTGCAATCAAAAAACTTTTGCATTGTGTTGAAAAAGTTATAAATAATCTCAGATAAAACATTAGATTGGGACCTTGAAAATGTGTTTTCTGGTCCTTGAAAGTCCTTGAAAACCCGTCAATGTTTGCTTTTGAAGCCTGTACGAACCCTGTGTTGGCTGGCAGAGCTAGAAAGCTTTGCTTTACAAGGTAAATAAATAAAACTGGTAAGAGACGACACGACGAGTGATATCTGCACATTTGTCACACCACGGTAAAATTCTTTTGTGGTTTACGAGCAAAGGAACAAACAGAAATATTTACACTGCACACTACCATAGCGCTATCACCCATACATTTACGGGGACTTGTTTTACACACGCATGAGCGTATGTCAGGGAACTTTACACTTACCTTTTTCATAATAAACACCATTTTTAGACTGTCGTTGCTTATACAGTGCCACATTGCTCATTTTCGTATAATATTTAAAGTATATGTTTGTGGATGAGCAAGAGTTTCATGTGTAATTTTCGCTAATTATAAGCAGTTGTAAGCTTGGAGTTCTCCTGTGGCACTTCGTGTGTCATTTTTATATATAGCATTTTCCAATCACGACCTGACTCACCTTGTCCAAAAACGTGTTTCGTTCAGCAAAACTGAATGTCTAATACGCTCAGGTGTGAACCCCTTAAGGAGCACCTGATTTTAAATACCAAAGAAAAATTGCGTGATTTATTGCACCGTAGCCCACATGTGGGCAGGGGCCGCGCCACGACTCGCTTGATTTTTTTTTAAATTTCATTCACACGGCTCGATTTAAGCACTATTCTAAAAAAGCTAGGCACAATTCCTGGACAATCTCGGGCCAAAAGGAGGCTAATGAATTCTCAAAATACTGACGGTTACGTGTTGAAGTACTGCTTTTTCACCACTACGGAAGAAAGAGCCTACGGTTCTTCCGATTCCAAATATTACTGATTGCCAAATTTTGGCTTGTAGCCTTACATACCCTTACATGCCCTTACGTAGACTTACATACCCTTCTGTCAGCGTTTCGAACGTTGGCAGGAATCCAAAGAAAAGAAAACCTCACAAAACATATGCGTGACCTGTTTAACCAATCCTCAATGAATAAATACAGATGTAGCAAAATACAGAAGTGACGTTCAGTGGGCAACACAGCGCCGTTACCGGAAACCCGATGAGTTATTTACTAACTAAAATCAAATAAGAACATTTTCCCACATCTGTAACAGGGAAACTACATTTGTGATTTTTGTGGCTTTGTAATTGACTGTTGTTTCACTCCCTTCGTATGCAACTTCATGAAGAGTGCAAACACATCTAGCTCTACTAGTCACGTGTTAGATTTTAAAAGGAATGCCAAATTGTCAACAGTGCAGCCGTAATGCTTATTTGTTGCTCACTGTAAGGCCCTGAATCACACTGTAACCAGCTGCTTGTAACTTTGCAAAAATGTACGTAAACAAGTTTTGGTGTTTGTAATGAATGAGTTAGAAACTGAGTTGGCAATTTCAAATGCGATGCCTTAAATAAGTCACCCGAGACCGTGATTCACCAATCCTGCCTTTATATTCTTTAAATTTTACCTAACTGAAACTGCGCCTAAAAGACCGGTATAAACGTTTACATTGATATATGAACTCTGGTGTAATTCAGAAATTCGATGTTGCATTTCAAAAACCCAAAATAATATCGTAAGCGCCTACAAAAAATGGGGCAGAGAAGTGCTGCTACCTTTTCAAGCAATTGAAACTAGGGCCATAAAGTGAATTCCAGATGTCGAGGCTGATTAATTTGTGTCTATTTCTGAATTTTATTGAACGTTCAAAGTTATACTTGAGAAAGATAGATCTTGCTACGAGCCATGGCGTACATGTTCATTATGCGTATTTCGGCAGTTCTCAATTTCCCGATGGGTCACCGCTTTTTCTGTGTACCAGTTAAATCTGTGGGCGGTTTTTATGCAACACATTGAACGTTGAGGAACCGAAATACAGCATGCCACACCTGTCCGCGCTTTTCTTGCGCACATACGGCGCGAGAAAGGCAGGAAGCACCCCACAGCGTGCAATCTCCCACTATCGCTTTGAGCATACACACTTATCGCGGGACGCTGTCGGTACGTATTGGTCAATTTCACGGCGAATTGGGAAAGGTAAACCTCCCATTATTACACATATATATATAAATATATAAATATATATATATATAGATAGATATATTATATATTTATATATATATATATATATATATATATATATATATATATTTATATATTTATATATATATATATATATATATATATATATATATATATATATATATATATATGCATGCCTGCCTAATATATCTAGACACAAAAGCCCGAGATAGACAAGTTGCAATAGCGCCCCACCTCATTCACGGCAGGCACCAAGTATGCTCGCTGGTAATCGTAGAATGTCCTCTCCGTGAAAATCTGCATGTTGATGGATGCTAGCAAGCGGAGCACTGAGCTGCGAGGCAGCCCGCGAAGAAGATATCCGACGCCAGAAGGAGGTTTCCGGCAGGGTTGCCACCCACACTTAGATGGCTCTCTCAGGTTGTCGAGTGGGCCACAGAGCACACGTGCCAGTGACCGTGAACTTGTGTGTGGACTTCCCGCAGAATGTGCAGCTCTCGCAGCAGGCACGGCAGTGTACAAGAAGCTTCTCCAGGCACCTTTCGAAAACCAGAAATTTTCGTTCCGCGTGCACAGGAAGCTCCTCGGGCTCGTGGCTGCTGCATGAAAATGTCCACCAACTTTAGTGCCTTTCAATCTCACACGTACTACTCTCAATTTTGCTGAAAATGCTAAAATACACAAAACGCTACTTCTCTGTTCCTTTCCATTGCCTTAGCTGTTCTTGAACCACACAAACTGGTACTGTGGAACTAAAATGTACTCAAACAGAAGAAAGCCATCAGCTGTTTATTCAAGGGTAGAAATGACATCATAAAAGACATAATTTTCAGACTGTGGCAAAGCAGCGATTTCTGCGCCAAGTGCATTTCGGCATGTATAAAAAAGCATAACTTTTTTGTTAAAATCATTTTGTTACTACCAGCCCAAAGTCACAATGTTAGCTAAACCAGCATCACAATGGACAACTGGGTGAGTTCGGAAGGGTTCATGGCTAGTAAAAGCACTGCATAGATGCGGGTTGAAGAAAGAAGCATCAGGACAAGCCCTGACTCAGAACAAAAACTTATTGCAGACCACATCGAATGGAATCACCATGAACACAAATCGAGCTGCCACGTGTGGCAAGCAGCCACCACAAGAACAACTACAGAAAAAAAAACCTATCGGTGGTCCCCTATGTGCCTAGAGTTTTGCACAGACTAAAAGTGCCCATTAAGCTAAGTTGTCTGTTGGGCTGTGTAAAAGAAAGATGCAAACAGAAAGCAAGTGTCAGGGCTGCGAGTTAAGCCACAAAGCACGATTTGTGCAGTGCAGAGCAAGTGTGGTTTACAGTGCTCTATTTATGTGCAGCGGTCAATATGTGGGCCAGATGGGCCGTTGTTTGAATGTGCGCATCATGCAGCACAGGAGTGGCCTAGGGAAAGGCATGCGGGAGCATTTCTCACTCCACTGTTATAACTGTTGCTGCAGTACTAATCTTAATAAAACTGAAGTGCTGTTTTCACTCAGAGACAGGTCAAAATATGGGGTGGTTGAGGCATTTCATATTCTGGGAACAATGTGCGTAAACTGCCCATCGACTGTGCTGAGCGAACAAAAAAATTGAATAGTGAGATGTAAACAAGTTCCTGCTCCGGCTGGTTTGCAGTCGCGTGCCACGCACAGTTTGGTTTGTCGTAGTATAAATTCAATTGTGTTGTTCAATAGTGTTGTTTGTGAATCAGCCCTTTTCCTGTTGCTTCGTTCGTCCCTCATTTGTGTGCGCTATTAGTAGCCATAAAAGCATAATCTTGTACACCTGCTGAAGGGGGCACCCAAGGGGAAGTCGGCATCCAAGTAGTCCAACGTGTCGTACGTTGGATCATCTGTTTGGTACATCTCAACGCATTCAGATGTCAAGGTAGTGTCGCCCGACATGCCTTGTCCTCTGATGCCTTGCGTCACCTCATCCACCAATTGAGGTGGTGAACAACGTGCTGGCCTGAAGCTCACCGACAGAGGGGTGACAGCCACTGCTGCAGCCATTCGTGGAGTTCTCGCAGGTTCAAAATCGCCTCAGCTTCTCCAGGAACTGCCTCCACGACAGGGGCATCAGTTTCTGTCTTGCCCGACACGAGAAGCCGCAAGGTGGTGTTGGCCTGTGTGGCTGCAAAATGTCCCCATCAAAATTCAGCAGTTGTGCATTACCACACGGGGTGAATTAGATTGCGTCACCTTCATCACAAACGCTTGCATTCAGCTGCGAATATTTTGTGTCTTGAAGAGGGTACCATGTTGAGCTAGTTGGTTGTGAGGCACAACGGAAGGAACAGCGCACGTTTCGACGAAATACAGGCAGAAACACACACCACAAGTGCTGATTATCGACCTATCGCTTTATTACAAGTTGCAGATACGAAATAGCACACTTACTGGAAAAGATGCAACAAGCGCGCACAGAAGAGAGAGGAGAAGGTTGCCTAACCTGTCAAATCATTGTGTCAAATTCACGGATATCATAATGGTTTGACAGGTCAGGCAACCTTCTTCTTTATCGTGTTTACGCGCTTGTTGCATCTTTCCCAGTAAGTGTACTATTTATTATACGCAACTTCTAATAAAGCGATCAGTTCATAGTCAGCACTTGTGGTGTGTGTTTCTGCCTGTGTTTCGTCGATTTGTGCGCTGTTCCTTCCTTTGTGTCTAGAAGCATGTGCACACCAGGAAATATCTCTGGAATGTCATGCTGATACTTCTTAAATTCCATTAGAGGCACTAATGGGTGCTGTTATTGTTGTGTAACACAAACTAGGAGTTCTTCGTCACCATATAACATTTTTTGCCATAAGGCTTCTTATGCTTTTTAGCTTACCGATGGATCGACGCTTTGGTGTTGTCTGGGTGCCCACACTGCGCCTCTCATCAAAGCATGTGCATGTCCGCTATGGTCCCTACAAAAACATTGGGCATATGTGAGCTCCCCTCTGATTGACGAGGGGCTGGGAAGTTAGTACACACCCCGAACACTGTCCTTCATTTAGCAGCGCACACTTCAGATGCTTGGGAGTCGAAGAAAATGAAGTGCTGGATCGAGTAAGTTGAAGGAAACATGAAGGGCAAGGTACGATCTGGGGTGCAAACCATTAAGGGCAGTAAGGCTAGCGGCATCAGAGAAGCTGCTTTTACCTGGGCAGGGCCGATTGTAGCGGCACTGGCACTTGCTCCAGGCACTTGCATCACCTGCACCTGAGCCTGCGTAGCAATATAAAAGAAAAGTGGTATTTTAATGAGGTAACACAACATCAATATTATTGTTTTTTCCTAACTACATACACCATGTATACGCAACTGTTCAAAGCATGCCTACTTCTTACCTGAGAGGTAGAGGCATGGGTCGTCACAACAGCTGGCCCTTGATCCTCCTGGTTAGGTATCTGCGTTTTTAGTAACACACAAGTGGTTGTGTGGAGGGTCTTCTCAAAGCATGCTCAAGTTACATGCATCAAATGTTGTTCTTACCGTAGAGGTAGAGACCTGGGTCGTCACATCAGCTGGCCTTTGACTCTTCTGGTGAGCCAACTGTGTTTTGAAAAAAAAAATGCCCAGGTGGTTGTGAGAACGTCTAGGAGCAAGTGTAAAATTCTCCCTCACCTATTGACATGTATTCGTCGACGTACGACATAAAATTCCACATTGCAACTGCCTGCAATGATACAGGTGCATGCCTGCTTTTTTGCATGGCATCAGTCACAAATTGCCCCATCTGAACTAAGGAAAATTTCTTTTTGTTGTGTGCAGTCGTTGAAATCTATTGTGCTCTGTAAATAGTTTTTGCTTATGTACATCTTCAAGTAAGGCGTGCAGTAATAGTTAGGCTGTAATTTTAGCCAGCATTGGGCTTTCTCCGTGGAGGCTGTGTTCATAATCTCTACCCTCTCAAAAAAAACTGCGAGTAGCGTTCGCAAAGTTGAAGCTCTACTCCGTTTACATATATGAAGCTTTTAGGAAAATGTCAGGCAACTTTGCAGTCATTCACTGGTATTTTGAACGCTGTGTTATTCAGCATATGAAGCTTTAACGATGCTCTTAGCTACGCGTTCTGAGAGTCCTTTCTTGCCTGATGCATTGCGCGAATTGCAAGTGCGATCAACATCGAGTACATGCGCACCCCCCTCTTTCCCGCCCCCCCCCCCCCCATAATTTGCGACTTGTGTTCCGCCGCTGGTTTTGCATTTTTCAAGCTGAGTGAAAACAGCATTCCCGTTTCAAAAAGACATTTGGTATGATTGCTTTACTTGCTATACATACGTCTTCCGCGAACACAACTGATACGATATATACCAGTTAACTTGGCGAAGTCTTATAAACGAGCTTTCGCACCCCGCTCCCCGAATTCAGCGTAAAATGCGGTTGTTCTACAATATCACGGGAAGGCTCTTCCGAGTTCGGTAGGACCGAAGCAACTGCACATACGAGGCGTTGCGCTGTACATGTACGTTCACCGTCCAGCCCACGCAATGAGCGAGGCCGAACTTGATATCGTTTCCATGTGAAGGGTGCAGTACACCCGCCCAATGTTTTACCAATATCACGGGATCGTCCACCGTTCGGTCGATCAGCGCCGCATGATGGAGCGATAGGAAAAACCCGGCGAGAGTAGCCGCTAAGGCGCTGCAAAAGCAGACAGCCGCCCATGATTTTTTTATTCACTTATCACACTGCCCTCCAACCAGCTGTTAACAGTATCAGCCGTTAACGGCGCTGATAGACGGAACGGTCGACGCTCCCGCGATATTGGTAACAAATTGGGCGGGTGTTAATAACCAGTGTAACACCCGTTAATCTGACAGACCCACCCGTGTTTTGGGAAGTAACAAAGTCGGCCAAGTATTCTTCTTCAAATGAAGATGTTTTATGCCGACGGCGCTTCTCTGTACAAACTCCAGGTTGTAGAGTTACGCTTCGGACGGGAAATGCCTGCCACAAACAGGAGCACTTCGGGGCGCGCTCGACTCAGAGAGGCCGATGTGCTCCAGCCAAACAGCTCGCTAGTGGGGATCCATCGGCAGAGAGTGCCTCTTTTTGACGCCACTCCAGTCACTCGCTTTGCAGCCAACGACGTGGCACGGATAACTCATCTTTACCCATGCCAAGAGGACGCGCGGCACTCGTATCGGAACGTCGCTGCAGAAATCCGGAACTCTTCGCCTACTCGCAATCCCGCAGGAAGAAGGAAAAGCGGCCGGAAGCTGATGGCAGTGACCTTACCGGCGGCTGACGATCGGCTGACTCAGGGGGGTGCCTCGCCGTTGGGTCAGCCGCGATCGCCGTTGCGTCAACAGCGACCGGCTTTACGTCAGCCGCGGTCGGCTCGCTGCGGCGAAGCGCTCGTCGACTGAGAAAGGCAATCTTCAAAAATGGTTTACAAATTATCCGTACAACGTATGAGGCTTACACTTGGCTCCCACATCCCCCGTTATGTGTTCTACCACCTCAATGCATTTGATTGCAACCTTCGCAAAGGTTTTCTGGGTCAATTTAACGACATGCCAAATTGTCTGACTTCCGTAACCGACTGCATTTGCTACACCGAGGACAACAACATTTTCACCTCCCAACAGAAACTTTCCAGTGTAATTTTCCAGTGGAACCATGACCTCGCTAACATTTCTTACTGGTGTCACAATAACCCATTGTTAATTAACCCATGTAAGACAAAGTTTGTGGTTTTTAAAACGCCCACAAAGCTTCGTGACGATCTGAAACATGTGTACACTAATAATCCAGGCGTAATACTGACTAATGAATGCACCTTCTGAGGAATTGAACTTGACTGTTTTCTAAAATTTGATGCACACATTAACCTAATCAGGAAGAAAGATTTATATGGCGTTCTCGTACAAATAAAAGCACGCAATTACTTCGAGAAACGAATTATAATCACCTTTTACTATGCTTTTTGCCATAGTCACATAAAATATTGCACCGGCTTGTGGTGTCTGACTTACAACTCCTACATAGAACCATTACAGCAAATTCAAAACCACGTACTGCGTATAATCATCTGTAGTCATTTTGATGCTCCCGTTGCTCCCCTTTTTCTTGATTTTAAACTTCTTCCGATTGCTGCCATTATAGCAGGTAATGTTTCCACAACTGCCTTTCGCCTTTTCAATGAACCCGGCCTTCTCTATATCATTGGCAAAACTCAACTAGAAAACACTAACCGAACTCGTTTTTCGTTGCAAAATAAGTTTCTACTTCCAAAGGTACGCACGAATTACGGTAAATATACATTCGCTTTTACTTCAATTAAAATATGGAACGACTACCTTACACGGTTACAACACAAGCACCTACATCAACGTTCAAATGTACAACACAAGCACGTCCATCAACGGTCAAATAGAGGTGTCAACTTTGAGAAGGTTTGCATGGCTTAAACAAGCCTTTATAAAGCGCAGTCAGCTTCAGTGTTACGATAAGCATTATGGACGTCACGTAAGTGAAGCTGTGCCAGATTGCTAACCCCCAGCATGTGAGTGAGAGTTTACAATGCGCTGGGAGTAGCCAAAAAGCGCTCAGTATCTTGGGCTACGTAGATCACAAAGGCAACCACAACTAATGGCCTCGAATTAAAATTCAAGAATGAGGTCCTGGATAAATGCGTACAGAAGAACGATGCAAGTAAAGAACTACCATTAAGGCAAGACGAAAATGTGTTTCTTCATTTAATCATGTTCATATACCTAAATTTGTTCATATGTTTGAAACATGAAGACACACGAAGTTGACATAAACATCGTCGTCGACGGTCATGAGCTCCGGACGTATAGAAGAGCATGTTTTTCTCCCCTTTCGTACTACTTCGCACTGCGCGCTGACTATAAACAAATGTTTTTATAGTGCACGCCAACATATAAAAAAGATGCTCTGCGTTCAGAGCAAAATAAAGAAATACACAAAAATATAAAAAAACACATGAGTACTGTCATCTTGATTGTTTCAAAACTCGAGGCGGAAAACGGGTATAACTTATACCACGATGATGTAAATTCGTGTTGGGTTTTTTATGCTTTATATTCCTTTTTTCTGGCTGTTAACTTGAAACAACGTTTTTGTCATGGGGCAAATAAAACGTTTGTTCCTAGTCGCCGCTTTGCTTGTGTAGGCTCTGTCTTCGTCGCATCCTTGGCCTTATTTTGTTTGGGTAAAAATACACTTCTCTTTTTTTTCTGTTTGTTATTCCACCAATTTTACTACCATAAAAATGTACATTTAAAACGCGTAAAAATACATGTATAGACAGAGACCGAGAGAGAGAGAGAGAGAGAGATGCAGAGAGTGGGAGGGGGGGTCATCAGAAAACCTTACAAAGGTCGAGGTGAAATGATATAAAATAGAGCGGGCACTGCTTTCAGACAAGAAAAAGAATGTGGATTATTAGGTTTTGCTTGGATGGCAATAATAATGCGAATAACAAGGCGGGACATAAGGTCAGGCTTTCAAAGTAAGAGTAAACCGAAGGGATGCTGAAATATGCCCTGCTTATGCGGAACAACAAGCAATTCATTTGAAAACCAAAAGTGGAAAAATGAAAATGAGTGGCCGGTCCACTACCGCCTCCTTTGGTAGCGAGTCTCATGTACAAAACTATAGTAACAAAGCAGTAAATAAACAAGCAAGCACAATTCAGAGACGGCATTAGGCACTCGTTTAAGCAAATCCTAATAAATGCGTGCAACTGTATTCTGAAGAAAAAATCATCTCCTTACCTTAGCATCCATGCGCCAGCCGAACGAAAGGGTTCCCGCGTTGCGTCCGCGTGCGCCCGTACGCGTCTCGTACTCTTTACCGTCTTCAAAAATGATTCGAATCCGTTTTACGGAAGCCCCGAGTAGTATAATTTGAAATTGGTCGCGCCAGTGGCCACGGTTTAGTGGCGGTCGCGTGCTTGATGCTGAGAAAAGAGGAACACGATGGGGTAGATAAGGCAGTATCCCATCATTACCCAGGAGGAGACGGAGTGGCATTTAAGACGTTTTGAGTGGTGCCATGGCCATAGGTTCAGTTCCTCAATATTTGGTACCGTGAAAGCGGGAAGGAACGTCCCAGCAGGCTCCAGATGACGGTGCAGCGCGACTTGAAGGCACACTAGGTGTGGGAACCGCGCTGTTCCCCGGATCCTGGAGGCCGTGCCCTTATACTGCACCCGCGATACCCGCCTGCTCGACGCTACACCGGACATGACATCGATGACCTCGGACGACTGCAGCGACTGACGGAAACCCCCGGGCACATATTTTGAGCCTCGTCAACGCGGCAGACTGCGGTTTGGAACAGGCATCTGGAAAAGAGTGTGCTGAAATCGCATTGTGAATCGGCACAGCATAAACAGTTCAGCCTCGTGCAGCTTGATAATGAGATCAGAAATTTATTTGACTTTAAGACTACACAAAGGGATATGAAGAATCGCAAATATATCTCGGAGTGGTTATTCGGAATAATTTGTTGCTTAACAAGAAATTATGAATATGTGGCTATGTCAGCCCTGCGGCTACACACCAGCAATACAGGAAAGGTACTTTAACAGAACGTGCTGTTGGGCGAGTTGGTACATACTTAAATGGAAGGTTTAGCGCAAAAAAAAGACGAGGACGGTGGCAAACGGGACAAGCGCCAGTCCCGTTTGCCACCGTCCTCGTCTTTTTTTTTGCGCTAAACCTTCCATTTAAGGAAAGGTAGTGATTCACGGAGAACCATGAAACACCTCCTAAATCTGCCTTTTTCCAATCGTGACGGAGCCTGCTTCTGACCTCTACAGTTTCCTGTCATAAACCAGTAGCCCCAGCCGAAGAAGCGCTCATATATAGAATCACTGACGGCAACCATCCAATTGTCATGTGACGTACGCACGGCCAGTTCACACGGCCACAAGCTGAAGGATTCAGGATTCAACAGACGTCCAGCAGAGTTTCTGCAGCGAGCGACAAAAGAGAAGCATCATCGAGTTAGGCCTCCGGTGGCTTTATAGGCTGCCACCATTACCACCAGCTCCAAGCTTGACAAAACACCAATACTTAGGCACAGGACCACCAGCCTAAGTCTTACGAACAACCTTAGGCGCGTATACAACCTACAGGATATTTGCAATGACAAAGAGGCCAGCAATAAGCGGGAAGCATTTTGCCAAATAGTGCCTCCTTTTACGGACAAAACGACAGCCGCACGACGAAACACAGTCAGTAATATGGTCTACGAGGCGTTGAAGATGGACGGCCGGTTGTTTCCCCTGCAAAAGATTTCTGTTGAACGTTTTGAACTAGAACTTTCGTTTAAGAAGCGTTGAACAAGATTATGACTAGGAAGCGACACTATTCCTCGATGCACCGTCGGAAGAGAAAGCGTCTGAATAATAATTACCGATAGGCTCAACTGATCTCTGCTGGCATGTTGCACTTGCCGTTATTCATTTTTTTGTTACACAGGAACGATGTTGAGGAAAGAGCAAGAATGACGGCGTAGCTAGCGCACCATCATTAGTTAGAAAAAGACGAAATGCCATTGAAGGCGTTGTGAGGAGACAATTGAACATTTCCTGCTATGTTGCCGGCGGTTCTCCTCTCTCCCAAATCAATTCCTGAAGGTGCTGCTCCGGCGCCTGGGTCTTCCCTTGTGTGTTTTGAATTTACTGTCATTTGGGGCATCGGGTTTAGGTTTCTGCGATGTTTGTGACGCCCTTCACACTTTTATTCCACAATCAGGTCGTCTACCCTGTTAAAACAAATCTGGTACTTTCTTTTTCTGGTACGTGTAGTATTGGTACTTGCTTGAGTATGTTATATTTTTTATTGGGTTCTCAAAATTACATCACGTTCCTCACATTCTCCACAGCTCTATTTTACCCTTAATATAAATTCTGGTCCATTTTACTAAATATGGCTTGGCCAATCCCCCAGATTGGTACGCGCCATTGAATTTTACACCAAACAACCAACCAGCCCTTGGCCCGGGGACCAGTTCAGGACTTACCTTACTTTAAAGTGAGATAAGTACGCGACCGCTTTGCTTTAACTTTGAGGACGCAGCTCTGAGTTTTAGTGTGACAGTGCTTCAACAACTTCCCTATAATAATTTATGGGGTACTTTAGTTACGTAGTATTATCTCCTAAATATTAAGTGTATTGCCCTAGAAGCGCCATGACGTCTGCGCAGTACCAACTTCGCAATCATCCAAGTCTTTAGAAGCAGAAATGACGCTGTACAAGGCCGCCACCAAACGGTGTCGTTTGCAGGTTCTCGCGCAAGTGGCCACATTTCAAAATAAAATGCATGAGATTATGTATATTGACGTGACATTTTATTGTGAATTTATAAATAAGTAATTGTGCTGTGCGTTTCTCTTTTTCATGCGTTGGCTGCAACCGCAATCGCCTTTTCATAGGGCAGTTTTGTTGTCAAGCCGATCAAACTCTTTCTGAGTTTTTCTAACACCCTCAAAAACTATGGTCCTGTGTGTTGAAAAAAAGATTTGATATCATTTGTACTATGAAAAGTACCTGTTTATTTACAAACTGGTAATTAATCAGGGGTGCCTATTTTTCTCTCTATGTTACATTCTAACTAACCGTCATATGCGTGTTCGTGTATTTTGGGCTATTCTGGCGTTTGGATGTACTTGTCTACTATTCTAGAGTGTTCCCCTCATGTCCTTAACGGCACTAAAGATTTCATGTTACATACGCTTTCTTTTAAGTGCTGCTACTGTAAATCTTTCCAATGTTCAGAACGTCGCTTAAAAATTTTGGCAAGAAAGCTACCCGTGTGTATTTTGAAGCAACTACAAAGGAGCAGTTATTTATTTACTCAGCAATATCTTGCTTTTTTCAGTGTCACCCAAACAAGACGAATCTCCATTGCGACTGGAATTGTCCTCATTGCACGAAAAACGGAAGCCTTCCATTTTATGTCTGCGTTTAACCATGAAATGTTTTTTTTGCTTTTACTGGGACAGCTATGGAGAATTGGGAAGAACTCTACTGCCATCGGAAGCCCACACCACTATTGCCACAAAACTAATTTTGCGTAAAATAAAGCTTGTCGTGCGATAAACTTGCTCTCCTTAATTTATTTACAATCTCCAGGAACACCACTGGTGTGAGCACGTCCTGTAAAAAAACCATTGCTGGCGGCATGAGGAAAAGAACAACAAATGCGCCAACTAAACAAGCTTTGTCTTGATGACCAATTTGTTTGATCTTAAACTGATAAATTATAGCTCGCAGGTAGGGTCGTTGGCACATTACACAGATCAAAAGGTATGACTTTACACTGGCAGAGACCATCTGGTGCTATAATTGCTGTTTTTTCTCAGTCCTTGTCGTCGAGAACTACTTGGCAATAACCGCACTGAAGGTCAATTAAGAAAAAAATGTTTGTTGCCGTGCAGACAATCCAGTGCGTCATAGATACGGCGAACAGGCTAGACGTCCTTAATGAGGTGGTTCAGGTGGCAGCAGTCTAGACAGAAGTGTCATGACCCGTCCGTTTATTTATGAGGACTATAGGGTAGGTTCAGGGGCGGGGGGATGGTTCCATAATGTCTTTCATTCACCGCCTCCTTCTGGATAACCTGCTGCTATGTATGGGACACAGCACGATCTGCGGTGAGTAGCTCTAGCGTTACCGGTGTCCAGGTTGTATTATAGGTCGGGTGGTTTAGCTAGGCAACGATTGCCTATGTCAAAAACTTGGCGCTCCTGAGTAGGACGTCAGCGGCCGCCCCGTTTGTGCGTCTGAGTCGGAAACAACAGTTGAGGCAGCATCACTGCGGGGGGTGGGAAATCAGCCGCTTGTAGGGAGCACGCAGAAAACGTAGATATCTTGTTTCCAGCAAGAAACGATGTCAAACCTAAAATGATCCAGCTGGGCATAGACTGGGGGCAGAAGCCGAAATTTGGAATAGGCAAGGAAGGTTGATTTCGGCGGATCGCCATGGCGGTGTGCGCAAGCGGCATGCTGCACTCCAGTAAAACGGAGGTTAAGGGCGAAAAGACGCAGTCTTCATCAGGTACCGTGGTGCTAGCAAATGGTGGCAGAACGTGTCGTCTCTAGGCAGCTAACGGACATCAGTCTTAGGAGAACAAATCTGTGAGTGGTCTGTCGTCATTGCAAAGTATGAATGGAAGGTGGACATGAACGTCCCCGGTAGGCCAGTGAATTGGGCACACTGGTCCTCGAGAAAATCAGCGCCGAGGATTACATGGTGAACACAGTGCTCACCTACTGTGAACAAAATTGAATACAGGCCACCAATAGTGATACCTGCACTGCAGACACGGGAAACCGCTGGTAAACCACAATCGCGGACGTGAACGGACGTCCTGGCAGGTTCCAAAACTTTGCGCACATAGCAGCGAAAGTCACGAATCGTCACATATTCCTGAGCACCGGTATGAAGTATTACCCTCCCAGACACACCGTCCACTTAACATCAAGAAATATGGGCTTCATAGACAACTTCAGCGGAGGATTTTGAAGTCCTGTGAGGAATGCAGCGTCCCGTCTTTGAGGTGCATTGTGTAGTTTTACAATAATAAATGCAGGTACAGCGTCGACGGGTAAGGGCGGCAAGTGCACCTCAAGTGACGACAGACCTGGGGGGACGGTGAGGGACCGAGAAGGTAGGGCTGAGAGGACGTGGCGGACGCTTGCGGCTTAGCCAAGGGTGGTGTAACGACAGTGAAAGTAATAAGGAGTTTGGTTTGCATTGTTTTGGTGCTGACAAAATCTTCGGATCGGCAGCAGCGACTGGTATGGCCTGCTGGTCTGCAGTTGATGCAGATGGATTTGTCATCTGTGGTTCGCCATTCTGCAGGATTTCTGGAGTGGTAACAGGTGACCTCACGAGTTCTTGGCTGTGGGATGAAAACAAGTGTGAGGGGTGCTCGGTGTGAATTGAGCAATTCCGGAGAGACGGTGCAGCCCCGGATTCATAAGGTCTTCACGAGGTACGTTTGGGACCATGGATACAGTTGGGAAAGGCTCATGTACATAACATGGCGATATAGGAGCAAAAGCAATAGTCTCGATTTCACGGCGAATGGTCTTGGTAAGATTTTGTCACAGCGACTCCGTAGCGACTTGTTCCGAGGGGTGGGAAGACGTTGTCATACGATGATGTGGCGGCCGAGGTGGGAAGCCTTGTGAACAGTTGAGCAATGCGCTAAATTTTAGCTTGTTCGAAGCGGTGCCATCTGTGATTATATCAGCTACGCTGTAACTCTTTAAAACGTACGACATCGAAGGCATCGCCGCTACCCCGTTCAGCACACGGCCTCTAATCTTTAGGCATCTCGGCCTCTAAGGCATAGCAAACCAACGGTACGTCCTGAATGTACGTGAAGCATAATTCTGTCGCACCCTGAGCACGAAATGCAAGCTCATTTTAACCAGGCTTGTGAGGATAAACAGAATTGGGGCGTATTTAGTGCTTAAAGCTGTCCCCACTGTGGATGGTTGCTTCATTAGGGTCAAAATAAACTTTCGCGGTACCTTTAGGATAGCTGTACACGTTGGCCAGCCCGAGGATTGAATCCAATTGATTCTGCTGTTTACACGCTTGTACATTTGTACCGAGTCCTCGACGTCAACATCATGAGTGCGCCACAACATGCCTGCATCTCGAGGGTGAGTGAGGACTAATACCAGAAAGTTAGCTAGGCCCTCCGTATTTTGAGGCTGGAGGGTTTGAGGCATCGAGAGGTCACTGAGGGAGACCGTGCACTTTGCGGCCCCTTGATTGTTACAGGATTGTTACAGCACCACCACCAGAAGATAATACGTGACAGCACATACGAAAAGATATATTTATTATATTTACAGCAGACGATGTCCTGCGACAGTAGCCGCAGGGACAGCTGAAACTTCCGTTCCAAAAGACAACCTCCTTATCTTCTTTTCCTAGGCTCATGTGGATTAACCTCTGCGTGGCCATTCACCTTAGCTTGAAGGAGAGCGTTAAACTTTTACTATTAAACAAGGACAAGAAAGACTACAACACACGACGAAGCGCAAACTAACAACTGATTTATTAACGTGGATTAACATATTTATACAAGAGCTTGTATGAAAAAGAGGTACAAAAAGATACAAAAAAGATTACAACTGCACATGGTTTTATAAGGCGCGCATGCTCATTTCTTAGCGCAACAAGAAGTCTCTTTCTCTTTTTGATAATGTGATAGATGGTGCGCTGACGTATTCCCCTTCTTTTTCAGACAACATGCTGTATGCTTCCTATATCTCGCGCTGCATCTTGTTTCTGGACCTCAGGAGTACTGACGTTTTATGGTACTCAGGCGCGCATCCCAACCTCGCACAGTTCTGTTCTAAGTTGTTCAGCGCATTTATCAACGAGCACGCGTACTTGTGCTCCTGAAGCCCTTCATTGAGGCAGCGACCAGTCTGGCCTATGTATGACTTGCCATCTGGAAGGGGAATTTTGTACACAACACCTTGCTCATATTTAACAAACTTCTGCACGTGCTTAACGCCACAGCTCGGTTCGGTAGTGCCGTAATGTCCCTCCCTGTTAACTTTCGTACGAGGCCCCTTAATTTGTTTGGCGCGGAAAAGACAACGCGCACGTCGTGTGCGCCGGCGACCTTTTTTAGTCTGTGTGATACAGCATGGACGTATGGTAACACCACGGGCCTTTTCTTCTTTTCTTTTTTTTTGCCGTCTTTTTTGGCTTTTCGCGCCTTCCCCGCCATCTTCAACACTTTTTCTGCGACTGATGCAATGACTTGGTCCGGTTACCCTGCGCCCTTCAGTCTTTTTTTCTGCAGGGTTATGCTCTCGTGCACGTTGTCACAACATGACTTCTTGATAGCCTGTGCCTGACATGACACCGCGATGCCTCGTTTTATGGTTTTTAGTGGGCTGACGCATACGGGAGCAAACCTTTTTCTTTACGTCTTTTGTACATCCAGCCCACACAGTTGCCAAACTTGATCGACGAGTCAAGGTACTGCAGGCAGGTCTCCCTGGGCTGCTAAAAGGTAAAATATAGTCCTTCGTGAGCTTCCTTGAACTTTTCTAGTATATTCAGCGCATTGTTTTCAGTGAAGCGCCCCATCTCCGTACACACAAGGAAGTTGTCCACATACCTGAAGCATATCATAACCCCCATGCAAGCCATTGTAATATTAGGAGCAGCTAGAGTTGTGATTGGAGAGATAGAGACAGAACAATCAATAATCAGTCTGGCAATGTCAGCCCAGCTAAGCTGCCTGGCTTGCTGCGCCAGATGAATGCGGTGAGAGTAATGATTTTAATGATGAAGAGGAACACACAAGATTTGAACTGTTTACAAAGTCTGATGAAGGCCTATGGCTTTTTGTTAGGTCAATAAAACATTTGTAGCACGACAGGCACGTTTGAAAGATTTCGAGGGACCTAATAAGTACCTCAGTTCTGGTCTTACGGAGAGTGGCCGGCCCAGAGAAACTGGGAGACACACTCTTTGCTGACTAAATTGCGCACGGTGAAATATCAGATGTTTGAGATCTTTACGCACAACACACTCTGGGCACAGTTGCGAGGTGGTCTGGTTGCTTTTATAATATTAGTATCGCGTGTATGCAATGTTCAACCGCATTCGTTGGAGTTCTGCTTAATTACGCTTGCATATTCTAGGTGCCATGTTAAAGTTACAATGCCGTTTGATAGAGTAGAGGGGCGCGTAATGATTGGATACGTCGGAACAAATTGATAAATACATGCTCTATGCCACACTGGATGCAACTGCTGAATTATGTTTCCGAGAAAATTGTATCGGCACTTGTGGTCCACGGTGGTTGTGCGCTATGAATATTGGAGCGTCCACCTTCAAATATCCGGGTATTCCGCAATGGGCAGGAAGCCACAGGAGTGTTAGTTGATGACGCATCCTGCAGAAATTGAAGATGCAAATCATTGACATCAAGCACAAGCTGATCCTTCGGCAAATGCGCCAAACATTGCAGTGCCGCCCGAGAGTCCGTGAAGATAGGCCACACGCGTGCAGGCTGCTCGATCATGTAACCCAGTTCCAAGGTCGCTGATATTACCACGTTTGCAGGATGGAGCAACTCTTCCAAAGGTGAATACATTTTGGAGCTCCCCACACAAGAAACGGCTCTACAAATACTGTTTGCAGTGTTTGCTCAAAATATGGATATTGGCAATCAGGTAACAAATACCTCAATATGCAGTACGACTGTAATAGAAGTCATTTGTTTGGTATCCAGAATATTTTTTTCTACACACACTACATAATAACTTTATTAGTCCCTCATTAGTCCCTAATAGGTGTTTTCAACACTTTACCCCAATTATTCGTCTTCCATGCACCTATATTTAGCTCCGGCATTTCAACTTGAAGAACTCTAAAACAATGCATGCGAGCAACTTTTTTAAAAAGGGAACTACAAGAGCCTGAAAGTGTACTCTATGACATGTCTTGCCTATAAGGGTTTCTACCACAGCACCGTATTGTTTGGTCATTATTACACAGTGTACAAATATGCTGGTAGACAGGGCCAGATTGCAAAAAAACGTGCTGAATGTTTCTGTCACACACTGCACTGCTATACATTTTTAAGGCTATACAAGGTTTTATTTATAAATATGGTATACAAGAGGAGAAAGGCCCTGAAATGCAGCTTATACCCCTAAATGAGTTTTACACAAGCCAGCGGTGTTCACAACAAACCTTAGTGGACCTAATATGTGGTCTTTGCATTAAAACGCACTCACGCGGTTGAAGAAAATTTACGAATTTTTAAAATGAAGCTTAGGCATTTAATTATAAACAATAAAGCACCGAATAGTTTCTGAAGTTATCTACGTGTACGTACAGGAATGGAAATGGGAAGCGAATTGTCGCCGCTTGCAGTAGTGGTGCAAAGCAGGAGAAACACCAGAACTCGATGACCCTTCCCCTTCTTCGGAGGCCCGGATGTTGTACGTCTCATGAATTTCCCAACTAGCCGCTGAAAGTTCTCGCGACTGACAGGCCCACATCGTTTCCTCCACAGCATTTCCCAGCTATTTCAAATTGTACCGTTTTAGCACAGTCTAGAAGCCGCTGCAACCAGATTCACCAACTGAGCGTATAGGATCACCACTTCAGGCACGAAAGCGCGTGAACTGGCGAAAAGAAGACCACGCGAGAGATCACGCCACAACTGTTTGTCAGTGTGTTCGCGAAACTCAAGCCGCCTTACGCCGGGCGTCCTCTCGTGAGGTGCACGCTCACTAGCGCTTAGTATTTTTTCTTAGTAATTTTGGTAGCGTTATGCAGCGGAACTGAGATTTTAAACCGCTCTGCTGTTTTAAACTGACAGGGGAAGATAAAAGTTTGTTTTACTGATGGTAAGTGAGACTTGGTAACCGAGAGTGTAGTGCTTACATTACTATGGCTGCCCGACACGTGGGGGTCTTCTATGTCTGCTTCCCACTGGCCCATTCAGGTAATGAGAGTAGGGGTCCAATTTGCAATACCACATGCTATGTACTGAAGCCCGTTCTCAGCACTAATGGCAGAGTGTGGTGAAATATAGTGCGGGGTGAAGGGGTTAAGTATGGCCAAACAGGGGAGCGATTCCGTTTGAAGCTGACGCCAAACGCGTTCCTCTTCCACTAAGAGAGATCGGTGACCGGGAGGGTATTTGTAGTGGTAGAGGCTGTAGTGTTCTGTGATGTCTCTGTACGTGGATAGACTATGAATTGTCGATCTGGCTCCATGGGAGGAAGTGTGGGCTTGACAGCGCCGGGAGACGAGAGACGGACTCCCTCCTGTACCATTTCACTACCTGCGATCGCCGTGTGGGCTGAGAACCAGATCAATTCCACATGATCAGTAGGTGGGTTTTTATTAAAATTTTGGTGAACCTGAGGCGAGATCAGGCCTCTGCTCACTGTAAAACACCGCTTTTTGAATCTGCGAATAAGAATTGGGGGGTTGCACTATGTGGAAGTACAAGTGCATTCACCGCGTCTTTCACCTCGGGGGGGGGGGGGGTGACGGTAGAGGATGGAGAGGGTAGTGAGTGGAAGAAAAGCGGGGGAATGAAAGACTGCTATAGGAAAGGCAGCCACATGAAGATACTCCGCAGCATCAACAGACAGCGTTTGGACCGATTAGGTAATTTTTTCCTAATTCAGGGCCTCGTTGCGCCCTTTATTCAAATTGGTATTCGAGGTGCACAAAAAGCGCCGCCGAATAGTAATGTTCTATCTAGTCACGCTTTTGAGGAGTGGTTTTGGCTCGGGCCCTTCTTGGTAGCCGATAAGTTGGTTGTTGAGAAGGGCTCTGCCGGCTGCACTGCGCTTCACGCTGCTAAGCTTTCCCTTAGAATATCCTCCGGGAAGCTATGTGGCCCTATTGTAGATGCCTGTGCTCTCCAGGCTTTCAGTGAAAGCTACTGGGGCACTTGTAAGGCACCTGGATAAGCCTTCCAAATTACAATATCCCCTTTCTGAACTACCCTTTCTCCAAGGCTCTGATTAGTAACCGCGTATGTAATTTTACTTTATAGTAATGGTTGTACATTTTTACAGGATTTTTCTTTAGTGATATGCAGTGTTTCTACACTCTATCGCAGAAGCATGAATGTTAGCGTTATATGAGCCCATAACTTCTTGATGTACACTGTTTTGCGTCGGTCCGACTGTAGGAGCCGCAGAAGTATTGTTATTGTGTTACTCATTGTAAGGGTGTACCCCTCGTTGTTTAGGATTTAAAATGTGGTAGTACTTGAGGTTTATTAAACGGGAATACTAATACCTAGGATTTGTCTGCTAAACATTGAAGGCCAGCCAAGGCCACGCCTTCTGTGACGGCTGTTTCTCTTTCTCCAGCCGGTAGGCTTGCTTTATTCAGCCTTACTACCGCAATTGTCCCTCAGCGGGATTTCGTCACCGTAAAAGGTGTAATACAACTCCGGTATCTCATCTGGAATGGTTGGTATATGGGCTTGCAGTGATTACGTTCTAGGCCAATTGTTGCAATAATTAAAAGAGGAGAACACCGCAACCCAGAAGGCACACAAGAAGAAGAAATTGACAGCCACTAGCGCTCATGGTTATCACTTTCTCTCGTGTGTCGTCGGTGTTAGCTGTTCCCTTCTTGTACGTGAGCCACTGCTAGCTTGAAGAGGATAGGGAAAATATTAGTCGTTGGGGACTACGAGACGATGGAACCGGTATACTGGGCAGTATAAAATTTCACAGCCGTACGGTTGCTGTCGTTTTGTGAGAAGGCACGTGTGTAGTTATAGACGAGGGCTCCTGGTCCTATGTGTTCCAGCCCTGTCAAGATGCCCTCGTGGGTTACTGTGTGGAAACCCTTTGTTAGGTTTGTTTAAAATATGTATAAGGTATTTCAGCGCTGCAATTTTGTTTTGGCGAGGCCTTAATTACCCTGTAATGTCAAGTGAAGATCAGCCTATAGTATATAATGGTTCCTGGGATTGTCTAGGATTTTGACTAGTGTAACACATTCCATCTGTCACAAATTGTAAAAGTACCTACACGCGTAGCCATTTCCTCATCCAATCCACTAGACCTAATGTTGACTACGGTACCTGAGTCCGTCTCTTCACTAACTCTTTTGCCCGGTTTAAGCGACCACACGGTTATACGCTTCAGCATTCCTTGCGGTCTACCCCGTCCGCCTACGCGTTATAAAATGATTAGCGACTACACTAAGGCTTATTTTGACGCAAGTAACTCGGAGCTAGCGAACTTTGCCGATTTATTTGTTCAACAGCACTGGGAGCAGAGTATGAACGATAATTGGTCCTTATGAAAAGATATAGTTAGAGCACTCAGATAAATATATCCCAATGCGTTGGTTGGCACAGCACAAGTTACCGCGGTTTACCCGGACGGTTAAACGCCTTCTTAATAAGCAAAAAGCGCATCTTTCGCAGCTACAAGCGTTTCTTGTCGCGCAAAAGACTATCATCTTATCTCTCCGCAGCTTTAGAATACAAACGCGTTCTGTGAAGCACGAAACACACGTTTTTTACGCGAACGCTCCCTGATCTATTAAATACCAATCCACCGAAATTTTAGACCGTGATTACCATGCTCTGAACCAATGACGTACAATTCAGACTACCCGATGATACACCTGTACCCTCTCACCAATGTTACCAAGTATTATTAACACATTTCCCCGTTCTTTACAGATTCTGCACCGACATTTCCTTCTTTTGGCAGCGTATCATTTCAACAAATGAATGCTATCACAATTGAATCAGAAGGCATCGCTAACCTTATTCCTAAGGCCCATGCCCGCAGGGGCACCTTGTCTATTTAAGGTGACGGTAGTGGCGACACCGCGGACCCCCAGCCCATGTGGGTTTGAACCACCCACGTGCCGGCTGTGCGTGGCTTAGCCGGGTCCAGGGTAAAGGGCATCCTGGTGGCTGAGCCAAAGCCAGGGTTGTTTTGGACCTTTACGGCCCCCTGGGGGTGGCAACACGCCACTTTGGCCCCTGCTTCCTGCAGACGGTACCCCAGGATTGACCCGCCCTGGAGAAAGCAGCCAGTCGCCTTTTCCTATCTCCCTCACTCTTTCTCTTTTTCTGTTCTGTCATCTTTCCATGCCTGTCCTGTCACCTACTCTTTTCCTGTTTTTTTCCCTTTTACCCTCAGGCGGCAAGGGTTAACTTTGTGTAAAATGGCCTACCTAGACCACTTTTCATAAAGTTAGAGTGGCCACGTATGGCTAGCGTGACTACCTGCACACTGCCCTGGTTGGGCTCCGTGGTGGGCGGCCAGCGTGGCCACCGAATCAGCAGCTAAATTCATGGCTAAAAGTGAAACACCTCTTGATCGGTCCCTGAAAAGGGCCCGGACTGAAGTCACTTCTCAGTACCTGCCGCAAAAAAAACAGCGACAACTTCTCACGATTTTTTGTCGTTCAAGGAGTAGAGGAGCCAATGCAAACAACGCCTCCCTTTGCAATTGCCAAGGCCCTCAATCAACTAGTGGGGACAAACTACAACGCCAGGAGACTCCAGAATGGAGATGTACTGGTAGAAGTGCACACCAAAAAACAGAGCGCAAAAATCATGGAACTCACAAAAATCAACGACACGAACCTGACAGTGACTATGCACCGCTCACTAAATTTCTCCAAAGGCGTGGTCTCCGAGTCCGAGCTGTTTCACTGCTCCGACGCGGAGATAGAAAGCGAACTTGCAGAACAATGGGTGGTTGCAGCGAGCAGAATACTGATCAGGAAAAATGGAGAGGAAATTAATACCAAACATGTTGTCTTAACCTTCAACTGTACTACGCCACCAGACTCGGTAAATACAGCGTATCTGCGTTGCAAAGTGCGGCCCTACATTCCAAACCCAAGGCGCTGCTTTCAGTGCCAACGGTTTGGGCACGGGTCTGGATCCTGTCGCGGCAAACCCACATGCGCTAGGTGTGGAGGAAAAGCGCACGAGAACGAAAGATGCGCAAAAGAACCCCACTGCGTTAACTGTTCTGGCAACCATGGTGCGTACTCCAGATCCTGTCCGGTCTGGAAGAATGAGAAAGAAGTAATGACCATCAAGACAACACAGAATCTATCTTACCCTGAGGCTAAGAGAAAGCTAAGTTTCCAGCAAAAAGCAACTTTTGCGGAGGTGGTGCGGCGGGGGCCAGCGCCATCTCTGGTGTCTGTAGGCACACAGGTCGAGCTGAGGGACCTGGTGTCAGCGGTACGGCCCCCTCCTGTCCCAGAGGCTGGGCTGCCCCAACGCCCGGCACTGACTCAGTCCACGAAGGTAGACCGAGTGAACCGCTCAGCACACTGCACCCTCCCGCAGCCCTGCACACAAGTCGGGCCAGATGCCGTTGTACCGGCTACCGATGGGGTGAAGGAGGCTTCGGGGCTAACACGCAGCTCAGCGGGTTCTGCCCCGGCTGCACGGTCGGCTCCCCCTTCTCGGGGGATGGTCGACACGCCCCAGAAGAAGGCGCCGCCGGGAAGTGGCACTGCTGCAGGTGCGGCTCCTGCACGGCAAGGGCCTGGGGAACCCCCTGACCCTCGCAGGGTACCGAGGGGCCACGGGAAGCCTGGGCGTCCTGCAGGCGACAGTAGGAAAGAGGGAGAGCAGGAGATGGACGTGACCTCACCCACACCTCCTTGAATACAAAAGAGCAAACCCAAAAAGACTGGTATGGTGCGAATATTACAGTAGAACTGTCGTGGGCTATTGTGTAACATAGATGGCATTCACGAATTGTTGGAGAAGTCCCAACCATCTATTATCTGTCTGCAGGAAACTCATTTATCCTCTGTGCACAATAAACCTTTCTGAAAATACAATCTTCACCGCGAAGACAGGACAAATTCTTGTATCTTCTGGAGGAGTGGAAAGTCGTCACTCCCCAGTCGATCCCAACAAATGAACTGAAGCTTCAAACCACTTTGGAGGCAGTAGCCATAAGAACACACATTGGAAAAGCCCTCACGATTTGCTCCCTGTATATTCCACCAACCGTTCCACTCACCCAGAACGATCTGTACAGACTCATAGATGAGTTGCCTGAGCCTTTCCTATTGCTGGGTGATCTCAATGCGCACAATGTACTGTGGGGAAGTGCAAGATGTGACACACGAGACCGACTTATCGAGGCTGTAGTGTCCGCAACTCCTTCGCATTTATTCCATAATGGGAGTCGCACTTACATATGCCCATCAACCCGCACCGAATCATGCATTGACATCTCTCTTGCAACGCATACCTAAGTGCCTTTTTCACTTAGTCAACACTTCAAAATCCTCTCGGCAGTGACCACTACCCAGTTTTTCTGGACTCCAAACCGGCAGTACCCATGCTACCAGATCGCACCAAAAGGTGGAAGTTGGAGGAGGCCAACTGGTCTCTGTTTGAACAAGCATGTGAAATAGAATCGCACGAAATACAGGACTTGAGTGCAGATGAAGCTTGCAGCCTAAAAACTTCACGCTCTTGGAAGCTGCAAAAGCGTCTATTCCCGAATCCTCTGGGACACTCCGCAGGAGGTCAAAGCCGTGGTGGAACTCTGATTGCAGGGACGCCCGTAGGAAGCAAAACTGCGCATGGTCCCGTTTCAGACGCTACCCCACTGCCGAATGTCTTATAAACTTCAAACAACTCAGAGCAGAGGCGCGCAATATAAGATGGAAGTCGAAAAAGGCTTCATAGCAGGACGTTGTAAGTTCCATGAGTAGTAACGTAAGCTCAAAAACGGTCTGGGAAAGGGTCAGGAAAGTGAGTGGAACTTACAGTGCATTTACCATGCCACTTTTTGATGGTAACAAAGGCCTTGCCGAGCAGGCAAACATTCTAGCCGAATATTTTGCCGAAGAGTCCAGTTCAGCCCACTACTCCGAATCATTCCTCATGTATAAGGAACGGGCTATAAGAGGAATAATTAAGATAAACTTAAGTAATGAAGAAGCATATAATGCACCTTTTTCCATGGCTGAACTATACCTGGCGATTGCTAAGGAAAAACGTAGGGCTGCAGGACCAGACTGAATTCATTATTAAATTTTAAGACTTCTGACCCCAGGAACCTTAAAAACCATACTGCATTTCTTTAATAAAATATGGTTTGAATCGTACTTTCCAGTAGCGTGGCAGGAAACCCTTATTCTCCCACTACTGAAGCCAGGTAAAGACCGTAGTGAGCCAGCAAGCTACAGGCCGATTGCCTTGACAATTTTCCTCGGGAAATGTTTTGAACGGATGATTAACAAGCGGCTCACACTTTCTGGAAGAAAATCACATTATTGATGCCCTTCAGTTTGGTTTCCGGGCAAGGCACTCAACAACTGACCACCTTCTCCGTTTAGAAACTAAAATTAGGGAGTCCTTTGTTCAACGACAACACTGCGTGTCTGTATTTTTTGACTTGTCGAAGGCTTATGACACCACATGGAAACATGGTATAATGCTAGATCTACAGGGATATGGTGTAAAAGGCAGAATGCTTGGGATGTTGAAAAGTTACCTTTCCAATCGCTCCTTTCGAGTGAAATTCGGAACAGTATTATCAGATGTGTACACTCAGGAAAATGGCGTACCTCAGGGAGGTGTTCTCAGTGCTTACGTTGTTCATAATCAAAACTAAACCCAATTGCACATGTAATACCGGAAATCTTTGATGTATTCGCTTTATGCGGACGATATTCAGATCAGCTTTTCCTCGTGCAACTTAGCATGTTGCGAAAGGCAACTGTAACTTGGCATAAACCGTCTGGTGCAGTGGGCCGAGGAAAATTGATATCACTTTTTGTGCAGAAAAACAGCCTGTGTGCCTTTCAGTCTGCACCGAAGGCAATTTGTGTTAGATCCTGAGCTGCACATTAAATCAGCCCAATCCCTGTTCGAACTCAGCACAAATATTTTGGGCCTAATATTTGACCAAAAGTTAACATTTAAAGCCATGTAATTATCTAAAACAAAAATTTCTGAAATCAATTAATGTTTTGAAACATTTATCTTACAGAACCTGGGGCTCAGATCGTACCTGTATTCTGCGGCTGTACAACAGTCTAATTCGTTCCCAGTTGGATTATGGCTGCTTTATCTATGGATCTGGTCATAAATCTGTACTCAAGGCGCTCGACACCATTCACCATTCGGGCTTCAGAATAAGCACCGGAGCTTTCCGGACATCTCCGGTACAAAGCCTGTATGCAGAAACCAATCAATGGTCACTTAACAAACGGAGAGTAGTCCTCGGAAACATGTACATAATGAGAATTCTTTCCTGCACCACTCACCTTGAGTAATCTTGGTGACGGTACTGCGATAACCGCGGACCCCGAGCCCCCCAACATAAGCTGTGACCTACCGTGGTGACGTTTTTTTAAGGTGAAGGGTAGAAACCTCTAACGGTGGCCGTCGGAGCCTTGGTCAAGCTCCGGCCGATGGGCTCCCTGCCTGTGCACCAGGCAGAGAGCTCCGGGACCTCTTTGACTACCAGGGTAAGGTCAAATGAGAAAGTACCCCCGTCTCCCTGCTTTTTAATGTATCATATGGCATCTTAAAACCCCCCCCAGACGTGATCGGCCCCCGAAAAGGGGCCGCACCGAAGTTTCTTTTCTTCCTTTGCAATCGATCTCTTCCCCAAAGCCTGATAATTTCTTGCGGTTTTTGATCATTGGAATCTGTTGACAAGGTAAAGCCCATCACTTCCCAGTCTGCGTTTTTATTCTCCAAGTTTCTTGAAAGCCTTATCGGAAAGTCGTACAAGGCTAAGAAACTCACAACGGGAGAAGTTCTGATAGAAGTTGAAAACAAACAACAATCCTCTAACCTCCTCAAGCAAACGCGCATGGTAGATGTTGACATCAAGATCACGCCCCATCGCAGCCTCAATAGCTGCCAGGGCGTGATCTCTGATCGGGATCTAATGAATGAGGACTGAAGCAGATCTGCTCGAGGGCCTCCGAGATCAGGGCGTGACAGCAGTGAGGCGAATCACCATACGCCGAAATGATGAAATAATTCCAACTAAGCACAAAATCTTGACACTTGACCGCTCTAGCCTTCCTGAGTCGGTCAATGCAGGTTTCTTGAGATGTCCAATCCGACCCTACGTGCCAAACCCACGCCGCTGTTTCAAGTGTCAGCGGTTTGGGCACGGCACAACGTCTTGTCGTGGTAAATTGACGTGCGCAAAATGTGCAGCACATGATCATCAAACTGACAATTGTAAATCCGAGAACTTCACCTGTGCCAACTGCCAGGGACCACACGCTGCCTAATCTAGGAGCTGTGAAAAGTTCAAACAAGACAAACAGAAAATTGCCTTGAAAGTCAACGAAAACATCACCTTCCCAGAGGCACGGAAGAGGTTCGCCCTCCTTCCCTCTGGGCAGGTACGCCGACGCAGCTCGCCGGGGGGCGGAGCGGCGTCTGGTTTCGGTGGGGACCCAGTACCGCGAGTCAGGACTTGGTCCCGCCGCCGCCCCCCCCCCTGGGTTGCCTCTGGCGGCCCAACCCGCACCGCACCGCCTGCTAAGTCAGCAGCGGCTGTGGTGGCATCCACGTCCGTTGGGGATGCTGCTGCACCCTCTGTTTCCTCCTCTCCACCGGCCCGAAGCACATGCGAGGGCCCGCAGGAGATGGAAGCTGGAGGAAACCGCAGCAGTTCCCACCTCCGCCGCACCGTCCTGTGCCACCCGGGGCGCCTCCTGACGCCCTCGGCCGGTCGCAGCCAAAACGAAGGGCACCGCACAAAGGTGGCCAGGTCCGGGGGGTCGGGTACGCTGGGTACCCCTTCCAAATCAGATGATGACTTGGATGTGGGACCCTTCCTGTCTGACTTCGCAGCGGAAGGAACGGGTCCCCCCATCTAAACCTCCAGAGGAAGGTAAAAAACCCCGTCCAAGAGTCCAAGCCCCGAAAGACCCTACATAAATAGTCACACTCCAGTAGCTCTAATACGTAATAATGGGAGAGAAATTATCGTTCAATAGAACTGCAGAGGCCTTCTAAATAATCTTGACGACGTCTATGAGATTCTGCATGCTAATCAGCCAAGTGTAATGTGTGTTCAGGAAACACACCTGAATTCAAAGAACACAAATTTCTTGAATAGTTCCCTGGTATACAGAAAGGACAGGGTTGGCTGCACACACTCTTCTGGCGGTGTGGCCATAATCGCCCGCAATCCTTAGCATGCCACCCTGTCACCTTGAACACTATCCTGGAGGCTGTGGCAATTCGAACGATAATATTTAATAGGCTGATAACGTTATGCTCCATATACATCCATTCCCTGATGGTTTCACTTTTAAGCTCTGACTTCGAGGCGCTGGTTGACCAGCTGCCCGAACCATACATCCTGACAGGCGACCTTAATGCTCACAACACTCTTTGGGGCTCTTCTCGCACGGATGCCCGAGGTCGCCTCATAGGGAAATTCCTTACATCTTCAGGAGCATGCCTTTTCAACAGTAAACAGCCTACATACCATTAACATAGGACACAACACATACTCATGTCTTGACTTGGCGATTGGCTCCGCAGTTCTCTCTCCTCTTCTCGAGTGGGGTGTGGGAACTGACCCATATGGCAGTGACCACTTCCCCACCTCACTTACATATATATGTAAAGGCCAAGCAGTCATCTTCCCATAATAGGTTCAATGAAGCACGAGCTAACTAGAATACATTTACAGAGACATCCAAACTACACCACACATCCATAGGACACCTAAACGTTGAAGAAGCTACCCAACTCCTCACGGCACACATCCTCGACGCCGCCGAAAACTCCATTCCCCACGCCTCTGGTGCCCCGCGCAACCAGCGGAGGCCGTGGTGGAATGAGGACTGTAGGCGGGCGCGAGAGGCCCAGAACAAGGCGTGGGGTATCCTTCGTCGGTACCCCACGTCGGGAAACCTCCTCTTCTTCAAACGGGCCAAGGCATTAGGAAAACGTGTGCGCCGTGAGGCAAAACGAGAGAGTTGGCGTACATTCATAACATCAATAAACTCCTACACAGACACACGGAAAGTATGGACACGTATACGCAAACTCAAAGGACAACAGACACACAGCCTGCCCCTGGTCAGTACAACAGGGGACACTCTGGAAGATCAGGCTGACACACTCGCACAACACTTCCAACACGTGTCCAGTTCAGCACACTACACGAACACTTTCCTGAAACATAAAGCCTCTTGTGAAAAGAAGTCCCTACACGACAACAACAAATCACAGACTTCGTACAACTCCCTGTTTTCACTACATGAGCTGAGGGCTGCTCTGAGCACGTGTAAACCCTCAGCTCCAGGCCCAGACAACATTACATATACAATGATACAGAACTTACACACAGACACTCTTGTAACACTTCTTCACCTTTTCAACAAGATATGGCTTTCGGGGCACATTCCAAAGTCTTGGAGGGATGCCATAGTTGTAGCATTCTTGAAAGAAGGGAAGGACCCTTCTTCTCCCGCTAGCTATCGACCCATTGCCCTGACCAGCTGCCTGTGCAAGCTTCTCGAGAAGATGATAAACCGGAGGCTCGTGTACTTTTTGGAGTATAACGGCCTTCTCGAGAGCTGCCAGGCAGGCTTCAGGGCGGGGCGATCCACGAATGATCAACTTGTGGCACTAGAGTCGTATATTAAGGATGCCTTCGTGCATAAACAGTTCTGTTTAACTGTGTTTTTCGACCTAGAAAAGGCCTATGACACCGCTTGGCGTTATGGGATCCTTACTGACCTGAAGTCATTCGGTGTTTTGGTAATATGTTTAACACCCTTGCTAGCTATTTGTCGGAGAGAACCTTTCGCGTCAGAGTTGGTTCTGCACTGTCAAAGGTACACGTGCAAGAAAATGGCGTGCCGCAAGGCGGAGTTCTAAGCTGCACTCTGTTCATAGTAAAAATGAACTCCCTTGGGAAGGCACTGCCGCCTACAATTTCTTACTCCATGTATGTAGATGACGTGCAGATATCTTTTAAATCATGTAATATGTCCATCTGCGAACGTCAAGTCCAGCTCGGCGTCAAGAAGCTTGCCGGCTGGGCAGACAAGAATGGTTTTTAAAATTAATCCCGGAAAGAGCTCTTGTGTTGTATTCTCCAGGAAAGCGTGGGGTCCACCTGGACCCGACATCACTCTTGCGAATGTGCCAATTCCTGTGAACAAGGAGCACAAGTTTTAGGCATTTTATTCGGAAGAAAAACTTACATTCATTCCTCATGTCAAACAGCTTCAAATGTAAATGCCTAAAGGCAATGAATATTCTTAAGGTTCTCTCACATCAATCTTATAGGGCCGACAAACAAACCCCTGCTGCGCCTGTACACAGCGTTGGTGGGGTCCCGGCTCGACTACGGCATGTGTCGTTGTATGGGTCGGCCAACAAAGACCGCACTGAGAATGCTCGACCCAGTGCTGCATCTTGGCCTTCGCCTCTCATGCGGCGCTTTCCGCACTAGCCCTGTCGCAAGCCTTTATGTCGAGTGCGACAAGTGGTGTCTATGGGCATCAGCGGGAGTATGTTGACCTGCTGTATGCATCTAAGATTGTGTCCCTTACCAACCATCCTTTTAATCCCATCATGAACAATACATCAAACTTGCAACTCTTTTTAAACAGGCATCCGTTTCCTTACCTTTCTCTCTCAGAGTTAGGGAGGAGGCTTCTGCACTCACGGTCCCTCTTTCAGACACGCACAAGACACCCATTCAAAATTTCATCGCACCATGGCATCTTCGTCCTATATCATGCGACCTGTCCTCCACTCTTGTAGAAAAAATAGGGTACCCAAGAATGCACTGCTGCAGCACTTCCTGTTCCTGCAGGACAAGTACAGCTGCGCAGAATTCTATAGCGACCGCGTCGAAAACTGGTTTCTACGGTATCTTGTGCAGCGCAACGGACCAAATTTTAGAGTAAGCAAAACAATGAATTTTCATAACAGTATTTACATGGCAGAAAGCATATGGCATTTTACTCGTTACAAACGACATCATCAAACATAAAATTCCCAAGTCCATTGTGTACACAGACTCTCAAAGCGTTGTACAGGCACTGTCATTAGCAGGTCATCTAAAAACTATGTCATAAATGCTCTTTTCAAGGTACTAATGTCTGCATATGCCTCAAATCTTGAATAACTATATGCGGGTACCAGGGCAATTGTGGAATCCCTGGCAATGAGGCCGCCGAACCAAATGGCTGGTGTGATGCTGCTCTCATGACTACATTTGACGTTACAGCAGTACCTTACACCGACCTAAGACACACATCAGATGAACAGCTTCGTAACACATGGCAATTACCACTGGAGTCAACAAACAGACAACAAACTACACATAATAAAACCACAACTTGGACGCTACATAACTGTCTCACACAACAGATACACTGAAGTCGCCCTGGCTAGGCTGCGGATAGGCAACACACATGCGACGCACTCCCACCTGCTCACTGGAACTTCGGGACCCACGTGTAGCAGGTGTGGAAAGGGCCTATCCGTAGTCCACATACTAATCACATGCAAAGGCAACTTGACACAACACGACACAACATTTCCCTGAATTATACCAGACAACACCTCCTTTGCACCCATCATACTTTTTGGCCGACGAACCAATGTTTCTAGTCAACGTGTTTTTAAGTTTTTAGCTGAGGAGGTAATCTTTCTGCAGCTCTTGTCATATCATGTGTAATCACCCTGGCCCTATACACCAGCCATCTCCATTGTCTTTTGTTTTGCATCACCTTTACTTTTAGTCACATGTTTTAGTATGTACGGTCTCATTATAATTCAGTACTTCTTCTTTGGCGCTCTTTGCCCATAGTCGGCTTTGCGCCAATAAAACCCAACTATCATCATCATTCCTGCACCATCACCCTTGTCGACCACTATTTTTGAAACCTCGCTTGAACTCTCTTTTACCAGCAAGCCTCGGACTATTCCAACCATGTTTTTCATGGTACCCGCATTCTTAATGAAGCCTTGACTTTTATTGGAGACGATACCATGCTGGTCACCCACAGAACCGGTTATGCTCCATGGAATAACCGCAGGCCACAATGTGATTTTCCTTGCTGAAGTACAATAAGCACAACACTCCAAAGGAACTACTGCAACAAGAGTTCTTAGATATCCAGTTCAGGTATGCCGGATGTGCTACTTACTTCACAGATGGTTCTAAAGGAGAAAGGCATGTGGGACCCAGCTGCAATTGGACCTAATTATGAAGAATGCCAGCGGCCCAGACCTGACGCTAGTATCTTCACTGCCGAACTGCATGCCATACGGCTCTTTTAAACAAAGTATGCACTGAAAGGTGACCGCAGTCAGTCATCTTCTCTGACTCTCTCAGCCCACTAGCAGCCCTGTGTTCAGGAAACAAAACCAAAAATCCCGCTGGTCCAACAAAGCGCTTAACCAACTGATGGACTGTAGCAAAAATTACTTAGACGTGAGCTTCTGTTGGGTGCCGAGTCATATAGGAATTGATGGCAATGAAAAGGCAGATGCCCTCGCAGCCCAGGCAAAAGAGCTCGAGGTGACAGAAACTCGTTTACCTACCAGGATTACAGACGGAGACTAAAATTATCAATAACGAAGAAGTGGCAGTCTGAATGGACAGAACTGAATGAAAACAAGCTCCACCTTTTGAAGCCGCACCTGAGAGAGTGGCGGAGCTGCCAGACATAAAGAAAGATTTGTAGAGGTTGGTGTTATGTTGCCTAAGAGTTTCGGCACACGTGCTTGACCCACAACTTCCTATTGCTGGGAGAAGACCCTCCAGAATGTGAGCAATGTGGTAAGCGCCTTATAGTAATACAGATACTTATCGAATGTCCTAGTTACGAAAACAAACGTCGGGAATTTTTTCCCACTTTTAAAAATTTCAAATTCCATTGCGCCCTGCTTTACTGCTTGGCGATGAACCACTGGTTCTCTTGGAAAAGGTTTTTAAATTTTTGAGTGCCATCAAGCTTTTAGACAAACTTTGATATTACCATGTTACATCATTTTTTCTTGAGCGGTTTTTAAATTTTTGAGTGCACATCAAGCTTTTACAGAAACTTTGATTTTACCACTTTACATGATTTTACAATAAGCCTTTTACCGTAGTGTGGTCAAAATATTTACCTTGTGTCTGGCGCATTATAGCCAAATTTAGCTGCTGCGCCAATAAAATCCAAATTCATTCATTCATTCATTCCTAAGGCCCAGCTCTCACCCTCGTCAGGTCTCGACACAATTAACGACGTTTCTAAAAAACACTGAAGCGTACTCATCTATTATCTTTTCATACACCTTCTCAAAGTCTTTACGAAGTGGCGCTCTTCCTTCAGACTGGAGTATTTGCAAGGTGTTCCCAGTGCGCAAGTCTAGGGATGTTCATTCTCCCTTAGCCTCACTTCTCAATTAGCCTCACTTCTCTCCCGTGTAAACTCCTCGAACATATAATCTATAGCAACCTTATTAGTTTCCCCGAATCAAGTTCTTTTTTTTATAAGTCCCCAATTAGTCCCCGCTTATTTTCTGAATGACTTGCCTTTATCCCCCGTCAGGAGTTATAAATACCTTGGTATTTACATTACTAATGACAACACCTGGCATACTCGCAATCAGCACATAACCAACAACGCTAACTGGATGCTTGGTTTTATTCGTAGAAACGTTTGTCTCGCACGTACCGCACTAAAACTGTTGCTTTATAAAACGTTGGTGCTGTCAAAAATGGGATACGCATCATGAGTTTGGGATACACCAACACGCTCATTTCCACACTCGAATCACTCCAAAATCGCGCAGCACGATTTATACTTTCCAATTATTCCCGTTTTGCAAGTGTCACGCAAATGAAATCTTCATTACATCTTCCAGACCTTCCGACCCGTCGACATATATCTCGGTCATCATCTTTCATAAATTCCTTTATACAACTGTAACCGTAAAATAAAGTTTTTTTACTCGGCCGAGCTACCTATTAGCTCGCATACACCACGACCTGAATGTTGGCATACCCCAATGCAGGACTAAGCTTTTTTAAGATTCTTTTTTACCCAGAGCCAGCAGGGACTGGAGCCACCTTCCGGCCTCTCTTGTCTCAATCAGAGATAATGCCACTTCCAGAATTGCACTACGTGGCTGCATAACTGGAGATTGCCATTTTCACCCAATACTTGTGTGTTACTTCATTGTTATAATTTTTGTAGTGTGTACCCTGTCCTCTCTGAAACGCCTGAATGGCTCTGAGAGTATGCACATAATAAATAAAATATCAATAAATACTACCACATAATAGCCATTGCAAAGTATAGATGCTAAAATGTCGAAGTCAGCGCAAGTAAACAATCACAAGTTCACCCATAAGCGGAAGACGAAGCGGATACGTTGAATAAGCAGACGAGAGAAGACGAGCCCGTTGACAGAAGAGTTTTGCCGTTACAAGCCAACTGGATCTTCACAACTTCCTTTCTCCTGTACTTCCATCGGAGCTACCCAGGAATCTTCAGACGTATACCGTCGGTCTTCTCCGCACCGGGGGTGCATCGGATACATTTTTGCCCATAATAGAACCAATGTAAATCCGCACACTTCTTTTGTTCTTCCGCATCCGGTCTCTTCTGGCCCGAAGAAGATTGACTGTCGGAAGTCCTGAAAGTGCATAGTGAGACGTATGTGGCTGCCCCCTTGCTCAATAGGCTTGGGATATGTGGTTTCCCTGGTCACAAACCGCTTATTGCCTTTCCTCGCCTTTGGTTTACTTTCTGCACATTTTCTTTTGAGGAAAAGGTTCGGGCGGCTCTTCCTGTGGCCCATTGATCTCAAGCAGAAGAAAATTGCATTATTTACCATGTTATCGGGACAACGCAATGTGTCGGTTTGCGTTTGCGTGATAGCTGCATTTTTAGCGGTAGGCTGCGGCACCCTGAAATCTGACGGTACCAAGCCGTAATAAGCAGCGATATGCTTTTGTGGAGCCTAGCCTAAACCTTTTCAGGCCCGATTTTGCTTTTAAATTCTGAACATGGGTTTCCATAAAGAAGTATTTTAACGGCCTGCTGGGGGCTTTCTCGAAAACGTTTATGAGATTAACTCGAGGACATGTCCATTGTAGGGAGATGAGGCCCACATGCCTCAGCGTCCGTAACTGAAGGTGCCTCAGTCTCTCTTCTCTTCCGCAAGTTATCGAGTACTGCTATCTGCTGCTTCAGCTCTGCAGGCTTTCTTTTGTGTCCCGCTTTTCCTTATCACGCTGCGCTTTTAACCTTTACTTTTTTTCTTCCGGCACGTTTTAAATATCGCACGCTTACTATCGCCCCACATGCGAAGTTCCGGCCCTTTCAATCCCGAAAGGATTCCATAAGCAAGAAGATTTTCCAGTTCCAGCCCATGTCGTCACTTCCCAGTCGTAGATCTGTTGTCACTGCTCCGGTCCAACTTGTATAGTTAGGAAGGATCCAGTTGTCCTGTCACAGATGCCAGTTGTGATGTTATCGGGAGGATGCTTGAACCTGCAAGGTGTCGCGAGATCTTCGAGTGAGACGAACCACAGTAGTAATGCGTCAAGCGGTTTATGTCGCACAAAATTCAAGACAAGTTTGAAAAGCGATAGCCTTACCGTCTCTTGTACAACGCCACAGACTTGTAGGGGTTACGGAAGCGTCGACCGAGAGCAGACAGTGTAACTGCGGTAGAACACCAACAGCCTGCGACAGCGAAGGTGCTGCAGCCATACCTGACATGCAGACACGCAATCCTATGTCTTTGCTCCATTCTTGCACGGTGTACTTGTGTGGTGAGGGGAAGCTCCCTCGCAGATTCTTTTTTAAGGTATTCTTTGGGGACTGTGACCTGCCACAATGCAAATAATTAGACGAGGGCGCTTGACAACGACATAAAACACATATTTTCAACCCAACGCACACACGGCAAACAATTCAAACTCAAAGTTAAACGGCAGATATATAAAACTATGAAATACAAACTCCTCCGGAGAAAATATAAAAGTACGGTCGCAACCAAATGTTTAGGGCGGTAAGCTTTGTCCCCAGGGCGTCACGGGTGCTGGTCGCGATACGGTGTGTTGCGTTGCGGGGCAATGATGACGGTGTCGCACACGTCGGGGCGTCGACGAGGAAGACGCACTGTTCTCCTCGTACAAAACGGAGTGCAGGCAGCCACTCACGATATGGCGCCCTGTAGCGCCGGGCAGTATGCAACCATGCGCTGCCAGTCGACGACGGCCAGCAGGCGGCGCGTCCTGCCAGGAGTAGAGCGCGCAAACTTTGCACGTCTCCAAGAGTCAGGAGTCGCGCCTCGGCTCCAGGATGCCAAGGCGCCAGGTAGACCCCTCTCGAGATCGTGTTCCGAAAACCCGACGAGCTCTAAGTATTCCACCTAGACGTCACGCTCCTCGAACCTGCTCCATCCACTTCTCTCGGTGTTCTCTGCTCTCGCCTGTCCACCCCAGCCCTTCGCTTGTGGACACTTACCATTAGCCCACGTCAGCCCCTCGCATGGTTGCCCCCTTCTTCCTTGTCAGCGTAGCCACACGCAGTACTCGTGCCACACCCCGCACGAGTGCTGCGTGGGTTTGTTGCCGCGAGGCTGTCGTCGTTGTCGTCATCACAACGGAAACGTCACCTGACAACTGCTGAGTGGCAGCGCCGTCGGGCTTGAACACTGGTAGTCCAGTCAACTGCCGCAGTGTTCTCACCCCTAGCAGTGGTCGTCCGACGGGGAGCGGAATTCCCGTGACCGCACACTTGTTTCTGTCTGCTCGTGGCCTCCGACCTCTAATCATCTTCCTCTTCCACGTGCTGCATTAGCTCTCTTCTCACCATCAGCTCTTTCTTCCTATGCGCTAGGTGCAATCTTCTTCATCCTCATCTCAATCTTCCCGTTTCTTTTCTTCCTGTGGTCGTCTTTTCACCCTCTCGCCGCTACTGCCGCTTGCCTTCGGCGCCATGCCCAACGGTTTTATCAAAATTTCCATTACTTGTTCGAAGTTCTCAACAAAAATTCGTCATTGTTGTTAGGTTAGAGCAGTCTTCTAAAAACCAAACTTTTAATTTGTCTTTACTACCCAATAAATCCTACGTCACATTTTTCGTTCTTGTAACCTGGTATTGACACAATAATAATGCAGAACCATGCAGTTGGCTTGTTTGTTTGTCTTGCTTTTACCGCCCGGCAGCAATGTTCTGTGTTATCTGTGGGCCAAGAGAAGCGCGTGTGTCAGTCTTTCTTATAGCAAAGCTTTATACCTCTACCCCCAAGGATTCTTTCGCGACCGTTGGCGTCAAGAAAAACTCCCTTGAAAATTAACAGAATTTACTGGCACCGCCAGGAACCGAACGTGGAACTAACAGCGTAACAAAGCCAGAGCACGTTGCCTTACCGAATTAGCTACGAGCCCACGCGGCGAAGGGGAAGACAGGTGGTGGACTAAGCAAGCACAACTATAGGTTTACCCCTGCATTCTCACTGAATTCCACGTGACAGCGTCACGCGACCTCATGCGTCGCTGTGTGCTGCGTCCACGGCACGTCTAGCGGCCCAGTGCGTGCCTTGCGCTTGTGCTATGAGTTACAAAAATTAAAGGAAGCTCACACCAACGCATGGTATCTCACTTCTCTTACGCCAGTGTGCTAAAACCTGTCGCCTCCAGTGTTCACGTAAAAAATCCCTGCTCCGTGTCGTACGCCCTCACATTGAACGACACATCAAGAAACACAATCAAATACTCCTTGATCTCCAGGCCACCAATAAAAGCCTCCGCATCAACATCCTGGGCCTACATCTCCAGGCCCACACCAAGATAAACGTATCGTTGCAGCGCCTGAAACACAGGATAAATCAAATCATACACATGATCAAGTGAGCTGCCACCAAGAAGAGAGACCTCAAAGAATCTGTTTCCTTTCGAATAATTCAAACTTTTGTCATCCCGGGAATCACTTACTTCAACCCCAAGACTTCTCGGCGAGGGGGACATAAAGATGCTTTATATAATAATTACAAAGGTGGTTGAGCAGGCCAATGGTCTTACCATGAGTGCGTTCACAAAGAAGCTGCTTAGCACGGGGCTCCGCAACACGGTTGAAGAGCTGATAGACGGCCATGTTTTTAACCAGAAACTCCGAATGAGCGAGAATTGCGGTTGGTCGCAGCATCCTCCGCCAGATTGGCTGGGCAGCACAGAATGTTACTCCGCTTCATGTACTCCCGCACTCTTGGCGGTAAGAACTAAAGTTGCTCCCTTTACTTAGAAATATGAACCGCTCACACGACGAGGGTCGCCAAGAAGCTAAGGCTTAATGCTCAACACCACCCTCTGTGGGGATCATGCAGTTATCTACACTGACGCCTCCCAACATCGAGGGCAGTAGTACGCCATCATCGTGGCTACCTCCACAACCAACCTCCTTGCATGCGCCTCACTCAAGACCCAAGACATGACAGAAGCAGAAGAAGCAACCACCGCCTTGGCTCCCACTTAACCAGGGGTTCGGAAGGTAGTAACCGATTCCTAACAAGCTTACCGGAATTACGAGTCTGTTTGGATGTCCCGACATTCACTGCGTGTGCTAAAAAAACACTCCCCAAAATGTTCCATTCAGGTCAGCTCGACATCCGCTTACGCTTCCATGGATGGCAAAGAATAAGTCTACCAACAAGCTTGCGCTTTTAACCCCGTGCTATGGAGGAGCAGCTGCACGAGTACAGTCGCCCGCTTGTCTCGTTCAGGGAAATAACCCAGGATTATCGCCTTCAGAGACAGACCCTTCCTTAGTCCTACCCTGACCTTTCCAGGGAACAACAAACTACCCCACGGCTTATGTAATTCAGCTCATTCCCACACCCGACGCGTCCTCACTTAAACACCCGAATCGCTACGACGCTGAATTGCTCAGAAGTAGAAACAGTCTCCCACATAATCGACCAGATTTAGGGGAATTCCCCAAGGTGGAGTAAGTTTCTGTAAAGGAAAGTTTGACATCCACCTAAATGCAGCCATACGGCTACAAAAGAAAGCTATACAGCTTTATCAGAAACTTTGCAGTTGAAGAAAAATTCGTCCTGGTCCAGGATTCGAACCCGGGACCACTGCTTAACCGGATCAGTCGCTCTACCAACTGAGCTAACCTGGAGGCTAGTCGTTAGTAGCGTGAAAGCGAATTGATCAACAACTCAAAGAGAAGGACAGGTGTTAATCGACCAGATTTAGGGGAATTCCCCAAGCTGGAGTAAGTTTCTGTAAAGAAAAGTTTAACATCCACCTAAATGCAGCCATACGGCTGCACCTGTCCTTCACTTTGAGTTGTTGATCAATTCGCTTTCGCGCTACTAACGACTAGCATCTTGGTTAGCTCAGTTTGTTGAGCGACTGCTCCGGTTAAGCAGTGATCCCAGGTTCAAATCCTGGACCAGGACGAATTTTTCTTCAGCTGCAAAGTTTCTGACAAAGCTGTATAGCTTTCCTTTGCAGCCGTATGGCTGCATTTAGGTGGATGTCAAACTTTCCTTTACATAATAGGGGTGTGTGACTTTAGCCCTCAGCAACCTCCCCTCTTTCCGCGAACTGTCCAGCAAGAGAAATTGGAGATGGTGCTGTCCAGTCCCCTTATGTCTTCCCAGCTTCAGTTGATGGACATAGCACTGGCGGCGCGGATGGCGTATGGGCTGCAGTGAAGAAACAACCACTCCCCAGGTGTCGCACCCTGGGCCGGTCAGAAATCTGAATTGAAGTACTTCGTTCTTCTCCTATTCCTCCTCCTGTTACTCCTCTATCTCCTTCGACGCCTTCTTTTTATCGTCGTCCTCCACCGACTCAGCCACCGATCTCGTCGCCTCCGATCGCGGCGGCAAAGATTTAGAAGTGAGACCGTCGAACATCCGGCTTGAGCTTCTTTAATTATAAAACAAGTTTCAACTGTTGTGCTACCCAGGTATTGGGTGCCAAAGGGCTACGTCTTAATAACACGGGTGCGTTCGCACTTCCAACTATTTGCAAGCAAGCTGTGGTTGTTTGTTCTGATGTTGAAAGACAAGAATAAAACGACTCAGACAATAGCTTCCTGTCCCTTTCAGGACATCTCAATAAAGACCTAGCAATGGAGACAAAGTGCAATTAGGAGAGAACACTGCAACGTAAAAGGAGCATGACGGATGAACATATTGCACATAGCCTTGACAGCCCTGGGACAATCACAGCCGGTCAGAACGTCGGCTCCGCTTACACTTTATTAAGGCGCGCAAATTGGTTTCCCGAAGGTAATGGTGACACTGCGGAAACGCCAGGTACGAAGGGGGCATGACGGCAGTACCTCTTTCCGGTACGACGCCAGAGTGTGGTCATAGGCTAAGCAGGTTGGACCTTGGCTCTGCGCATGTGGGAATCTCTGTGGCTTGGATGGGAGGTTGCAGATTGGTGAGCAATTCATGGACATTCGTGCCTGTCCTGCTGCGTACCGGTGGCAGCCGATTGCCACAGGAATGAGGAGTGCGAGGTAGGCTCTGGTCAATCTCGTTAAAAGAACCGTGGTGGAGGCTTGCCAGATGCGGTTTGTATGTCGGAATACTTCGCAGTATTTGTACGTCAGAGTTTTAAAGACGATTGGGCTAATTAAACCCAGACTTTTTCGTCTGGCTGCCCGTCTGTCTGTCTGTCTGTGTGTCTGTCTGTTTGTCGGTCTGTGATTCGATTCAGCCGCTCGGCCAAAGTAAAATAGATATTTCGAAATAGTATTATATACTAACAACCAAAGGTAAAGGTCTAAGCCCTGTTTGTATGCTCATACTTGTCAATTTTGTTGTTTTTTGAACAAAAACAACACATTACACAAATATTAGGCAGGAAATTTGTACATAAGGGATATTTACAGTGTTCATTTATTAAAAATTCATAGATGCTTGGTTTTTGATACCAAATGATATTCTACATCAACTGCAGAAAACCGGCGCCTGCTGATGCCCGCGCCACCTCCTGGCGGCATATGAAGAATCACGCGCAACAGCAACTAAAGGTTCCACTAGTATAGGTTCCACGATCTGCTTGGAACGCACGTGAAGCACGGCCACGAGGTTCTATAAACCTTGTAGTCGGCCGCCTCCATTCACGCCTGTCTCCGCTTTTTTTTTCTTTATTGCCATACTTTGACACACAAACAAAACACTACACTCTTAAAGGCGCTAGCCAGCACTTGACTAACAGAGTAATGGCTAAAATTATTTCATGTTTGTTAAAGTTTCAAACACGGGCAACCATTCCGGAGGCTCGGGCTGAGCCCTCCACACTTCAACAATCAGACGAACAGACTCATAAAAGTACTCTTTGGACCGTTTGGCATCGATGTCGCGATGGCGGATGGCCATGCGCGATTTCCAAATGCCGTGCAGGGCCAGAACCATGACGAGGTCATATGGTACCCCATCCTCGCTTTGAATGGGTAGAAACCTGATCCCGTAGGCATCCAGGGGGAAGTCCTTCTTTAATGTGCGCTGAAGCACATCCCAAAAGGAGACCCCATCCCAACACTCCAAGAAAACATGTTCAACCGTCTCGGGTTTTTTGCATGGGTAACAGTCTAACCCCCATGGAATGTATTGACGTTTCTCTTTTTGCCAGGTTTTTACTAGAAGGACGCCCACGTGAAGTTTAAAAAAGAACGTTTTAACCCATGGCGGCACTGCCATTCTCTTTACTCGTTTAAGTACGTCCTGCCCAGGCCCTGCACGGCACATGGATCTGTACATCGGCTCAGGCAAAACAATATCCTCAAGGTCATGATACAGTCTTTTGCGCGTCACGTTTGATAAGTATTCAAGCGTGAAGCGGGCCCGTAAAAACTTTGTTGCCAGTACCACCTCCCGAAAATATCCTCTGGGTGCACCAAAAGTAAAAAACGCAGAAGAACCAACAAAATCAGGTAGCGCCCTAGCTAGCCTCATCTGACACACAGTGCGCAAGAAAGGATCATTCACGTCACGCAGAAACAAAAACCGATTGACAAGTTGTCTCAAAAACAAATGCGATAGAGAAAGACCCCCGACGCGCACCCGACGAAACAAGTTCGTCCGGCTCGTTTGCTCCCACGTGGACCCTCATATAAACACTGCAAACACACGATGCAGAGCCTGTACGTTCTTACGCGAACACTGAAGTACCTGAAGAACGTACCAGAGGCCTGTCTCGGCCGTACTGCAGCCTTTGCATCGAGGAACCCGGCCTGTAGAATTGAAACGCGGTAAATTCAAATCGCCTTGAGCATACCTTTTGTGTGTTTACCTTGGGATTAGCGCGACGGTACAGGAACGGCATGAGGGGTAAGTGAGAAAGCAAATAGGGGCATTTTCTTGGCAAATGTCTACAAAGACTATCGTCTTTTGACGATATTTGCAACGAAAGGAGAAGATACGCCGCCAATTTTTACCTCGCCATGTCCAGGGGCTAATGTTTATTCATCGGGGTGTACGGGTGATCGCAAGCAATTCGGTAGGCAATCAGTCTGCTAATTTCCCTTAAACGCGGAAATATTAAACAAGTGCATAATGAATCTGTCTGTTTAATTGAGATACGGAAGAAAGGGCGTTCAAAATGAATGAGGACGGAGAGACAGCTACATTGCTGAATACATAAAAATGGCTGCTAAAAATATCGTGTTTTGTTTGTTCAAGTGGTTACAACTGCACTTCATATTCATCACATTGATTGCTTAGTGGAGGGCATTTTGGATCGGTGTAGGAGAAAAGAGACTTATGAACCGACTTCAAAAGAACGCTAACGGGAAAATTGAATATTGTGCTTGTTTCTTGCCCCACCCAAAGAGAGCTCCGTTAGCCATGTTTTTTGTAGCATACCCAGTGGCTTAGCTGGCCAACCATATTCATGCGAACACATGGCGGCCGTGTTAGAAACGATCGTGCTTGTTCAAGTACGGAAACTGGAATGATGATCGTTGGATGTTTATGGCGCAAGGCCAACTAGGGCAAAGAGCGCCAAAACAATAGTCGATGATAGGGGTGAAACCTTAAACACTAAGTAAAATCAGCAAAAACAAAAGTAAAATCACAACACGACAATGAGCATGGCTGGTGTATAGGGCCAGATTTCATGATGCGTGATAGGAAATTAGGTTTAAAAACTTGACGTCGGACAAATACTCAAACACACGTTTCACGAAAACAATGGCATCATCACCTAGGAAAAACGATGGATGTAGGGGAATATGTTGTCTGTAGAGTTCTCTGAAGTGTTTGTGTCGTGTTGTGTGAAGTGCCTTGCATGTGATTAGTATGTGCACTACGGATAGGGCCTCTCCGCACCTGCTGCACTGGGGTCTAGAAGATCCCGTCAGCAGATACGAGTGCGTCGCATGGGTGTGCCCTATCCGCAGCCTACCCAAGGCGACTTCCGTGTGTCTGTTGCGTGTGTCAGTGGTGTACGGTCCCAAGCGTGGTTTTATAGCGTGTAACTTGTTGTCTGTCTGTTCACTCCAGTGTGTTTGCCATGTTCTACGCAAGTGTTGTCTTATGTGTGGCTTGAGGTCTGTATATGGTACAGTTGTTATGTCTACAGTGTTCCTGAGTGCAGCAGCAGCTGCCCTCTCGTCTGCCAACTCGTTTCCAGCGATCCCAGCGTGTCCTGGGACCCAGCAGAGGAGCAGCTGATGCTTCTGCGCATACACAGACATGATAGTGTTAAATACAAGATTAACTATGTGGTTTTTGGGGGGTGTATGCGATGACAGTGCGCGAACAACACTCAAGAAATCTGTGTAGATGATAGACTTTGGAATATGATTTTCAAGTATGTGTCGTACAATCAGTAAAATTCCATACGCTTCTGCTGAAAAAATTGTTGTGTGGACGCTCATGGTTCTGGCTGCACTGAAATCCGGACCATGAGCAGCGCAGGAGACCATGGTGGAGGTTTTAGACGCGTCACTGTAAAATTCTGCAAGTGGGTATTTAAACTGCAGAGACAGAAAGTGCTGCAGTATTGCAGCTCGCGGTACCCGATTTTTGTCAAGTTTCATAAAAGAAAGGTCGCACGGCACAGGACGAACTTGCCAAGGCGGTAAACTGTTTGAAAAGGATGACCTGTACACATCTAAAAACGAAGCACTGAGATCCGAGGCTCGCTCTTTCACTCTAAGTGAAAAGGGCAGAGGAACGGATGGGCGATTTACAAAGAGCAGAGATGTGGATGTGTCGTTAAAGACAGGATAAAAAGGATGATTATTCAGCGATGAAATTTTAAAAGCATAAAGCAAGTCCATGTATGTTCGTTGGTTCTCAAGGCTCCACTTATTACACTCAACAGAAAGACTCTCAGCGGGGCTAGTGCGAAAAGCACCCGACGAAAGACGAAGGCCCAGGTGTAGAACTGGGTCAAGAATTCGCAAGGCTGTCTTAGTCGCCGACCCATACACCACACTGCCATAGTCCAAACGAGACCCAACCAAAGCAGTATACAAGCGAAGCAAGAGTTCTTTGTCGGAACCATAGGATTGGTGGGAAAGAACCTTAAGTATATTCATTGTTTTGAGACATTTATTTTTAAGTTCCCTGATGTGGGGAATGAATGTGAGTTTGTGATCAAACACCACACCTAAGAACTTGTGCTCGTTATTCACAGGAAGCGACACGCCATTAAGAGTAATGTCTGGGTCCGGATGGACCCCGCGCTTTCTGGAGAACACAACGCAAGAGCTTTTCGCAGGATTCAATTTAAACCCATTCTTGTCTGCCCAGCCGGCAAGTTTCTTGACACCAAGCTGGACTTGACGTTCGCAGATTGACATATTACATGATTTATAGGATATCTGGACGTCATCTACGTACATGGAATAAGAGATTGTGGGTGGTAGTACCTTACCAAGAGAGTTCATTTTTACTATGAAGAGAGTGCAGCTTAACACACCACCTTGTGGCACGCCATTTTCTTGTTCGTGAACCCTTGAGAATGCACCACCGACTCTCACTCGAAACGTTCTTTCTGACAGGTAACTGACAAGACTGTTTAACATGTTTCCCGAGACACCGAATGACTTCAGGTCACTGAGGATCCCGTAGCGCCAAGCGGTGTCGTAGGCCCTCTCGAGGTCGAAAAACACAGTTACGCAATACTGTTTATGCACGAAGGCATCCTTAATATACGATTCAAGGGCTACAAGTTGATCATTCGTGGATCGCCCTGCCCTGAAGCCTGCCTGGCAGCTGTCGAGAAGACCGTTGTACTCAAGGAAGTACACGAGCCTGCGATTTATCATCTTCTCGAAGAGCTTGCACAGGCAGCTCGTCAGGGCAATAGGACGGTAACTTGAGGGGTACGACGGGTCCTTTCCCTCCTTCAGGAAAGCTACGACTATAGCCTCCTTCCAAGAGTTTGGAATGTGCCCCGAAAGCCAAATCTTGTTATATAGGTGTAACAGTGTTAGAAGAGTGTCTGCGTGCAGGTGTTGTATCATTGTGTACGTGATGTTGTCTGGGCCTGGAGCTGAGGGTTTACACGTGCTCAAAGCAGCCCTCAGCTCATGCAGTGAAAACTCTGAGTTATAAGAAGATGTTGAGCTATTGTTATCTAGTATAGGCTTCTTTTCGGCCGTTTGTTTGTGTTTCATGAAAGTGTTTCGTGTAGTGTGCTGAACTGGAAACGTGTTGGAAGTGTTGTGCGAGTGTGTCAGCCTGGTCTTCGAGTGTGTCCCCTGTAGTGCTGACCAGAGGCAGGTTGTGTGTTGTCGTCGCGTCGCGTTTTGCTTCCCGGCGCACACGTTCTCCTAATGCCTTGGCCCGTTTGAACAAGAGGAGGTTTCCCGACGTGGGGTACCGACGAAGGATACCCCACGCCTTGTTCTGGGCCTCTCGCGCCCGCCTGTAGTCCTCATTCCACCACGGCCTCCTCTGGTTGCGCGGGGCACCAGAGGCGTGGGGAATAGACTTTTCGGCAGCGTCGAGGATGTGCGCCGTGAGGAGTTGGGTAGCTTCTTCGACGTGTAGGTGTCCTATGGATGTGTGGTGTAGTTTGGATGTCTCTGTAAATGTATTCCAGTTAGTTCTTGCTTCATTGAACCTATTATGGGAAGATGGACTGCATGGGCCTTTACCTATGTATGTCAGTGAGGTGGGGAAGTGGTCACTACCGTATGGGTCAGTGCCCACAGCCCACTCGAGGAGAGGAAAGAGAACTGCGGAGCCAATCGCCAAGTCAAGACATGAGTATGTATTGTGTCCAATGCTATTGTATGTAGGCTGTTTATTGTTGAAAAGGCATGCCCCTGAAGATGTAAGGAATTTCTCTATAAGGCGACCTCGGGCATCGGTGCGAGAAGAGCCCCAAAGAGTGTTGTGAGCATTAGGGTCGCCTGTCAGGATGTCTGGTTCGGGCAGCTGGTCAACCAGCGCCTCGAAGTCAGAGCTTAAAAGTGAAACATCAGGAGGAATGTATATGGAGCATACCGTTATCAACCTATGAAATATTTTGAAGCGTATTGCTACAGCCTCAAGGATAGTGTTCAGAGTGACCGGGTGGCAGGCTAAGGATTTCCGGGCAATTATGGCCACACCGCCAGAAGAGTGTGTGCAGCCATCCCTGTCCTTTCTGAAGACCATGTAACTATTCAAGAAATTTGTGTGCTTGGAATTCAAATGTGTTTCCTGAACACACATGACACTTGGCTGATTAGCATGCAGTAGTTCGTATACATCGTCAAGATTTTTAAGAAGACCTCTACAGTTCCATTGAATTATGTTTTCTCTTCCCATTATTTAGTGTGAGAGCTACTGGAGTGTGTGTGTTTGTTTATGTGTCGTCTTTCGGGGCTGTGACTCTCGCCTTTTTTGGCTTGTCGGGAGGCTTTGGCGTCGGGACGCGTTCCTTGCGCTGCGTTGCAAGCAGGAACGACCCGACATCCATGTCGTCGTCAGATGTCCGAGGGGTGCCCGACGGTCCGGGCCCCCCGGACTTGGCCCCCCTCGGGAGCCCTTCGTTTGAGCCGCGACCGCCGAGGGCGTCCGGGGCGCCAGAGGTGGCACGGGCGGTGCGGTGGCGGTGGGAACCGGTGCGGGGCCCGTGGTGTCCATCACCTCGGTACCCTCCAATGCACTGGAGGACGGGGAGACAGAGGCGGGAGCGGCACCGGTCCCGACGGAAGAGGTTGCCACCACAACCGCTGCTCCTCGGCAAGCTGCGTGATGGCGGGTTGGGCTGCCAGAGGCAACCTAGGGGGGGGGGGGGCGGGTGAGGACCAGGTCAGACTCGCTGAACTGGGTCCCTGTGGGTCCCCCTCCGCCCCCCGGCGGGTAACTGCTCCGCCCCGGGTCCCTCTCCGCCCCCCGGCGAGCCGCGTCGGCGTACCTCCCCAAAGGGAAAGAGGCGAACCTCTTTCGCGCATCTGGGAAGGTGATGTTCTCTGTGACCTTGATGTTAATTATCTTTTTTTCCATTTGAAATTTCTCGCACTTGCGGGAGTACGCTGCATGCGGACCGCCGCAGTTCACACAAGTGAGGGTTTCGCATGGACAGTTGTCAGTCGGATGATCGTGCGCCGCGCATTTCGCACACGTCGTTCGGCCACGGCAAGAGGTTGTACCGTGCCCGAACCGCTGGCACTTAAAACAGCGCCGCGGATTCGGGATGTACAACGGATGGAGCAACGGATAAAACCTGCATTGATGTGTTGTGGAAGAACTGTGCGGTCGAAAGTCAAGATAATGTGCTTGGTGGGAATCTCCTTGTCGTCTCTGCGGATAGTGATGCGTCTCACGGCAGTGACGCCCTGATCCTTCAAGCCGGCAAGGAGATCCGCATCCGTTTCCTTCAGGAGATCTGTCTCGGATATCACACCCTGGGAGCTGTTGAGGCTCCGATGGGGTGTGACCCTGATGTCTAGATCAGCCAGTCTAGTCTGAGCTAGAAGCTTCGTGGACTGCTGCTTGTCATTTATTTCGATGAGGAGTTCACCAGACCTTTGTTTTTTGCACTTATATGATTTTCCTACTATGGCTTCAAGATACTTGGCGATCAAGAAGACTGACTGAGATGCTAGAGGGTGGGTTGGATTGAGCGATTCCATCACAAGAAATCGAGAAAAATTATCCGGTTCAGGAAATGTTAAAGATGGCAATTGGGGAAAAAATACTTCGGTGCGGCCCCTTTTCAGGGACCGATCACGTTTGGGGGGGGGGGGTTTGAAAATGCCATATAGCATACTATAAAAGCTGGGAGACTGGGGTACTTTCTTCTTTGACCTTACCGTGGTAGCCAAAGAGGTCCCGGAGCTCTGGTGGACAGAGAGGGAGCCCATCCGCCGGAGCTTGACCTGGGCTCCGACGGCCACCGTTCGTGGTTTCTAACCCTCCACCTATAAACACATTGCCCCGGTTGGATCCAGCGTATGTTTGGGGGCTCGGGGTCCGCGGTATCGCCAGTAGCGTCACCAAGATTGCTCAAGGTGCCCCGTGCGGGGTGGGAAACTGGAATAAGTACGAGAAGTTTCCATTATGTATATACGTTTGAGCAGCTTTTAGGAGAAAAATTCATTTCAAAAAACGCTTTAAAATATAGAGTCGCTTCTTTACACAGCAGATGGTGTGTCGGACATATTCTATTTTATCTGTATCCCAAGGACTTGGCAAATTGCTTAGTAAAAGGGGCCACTATAATTTGCTGTGATTTCATGGGTCATTTATTCGTAGGAAGTGGAATATGGAACTAGAAATAAAAGCGAATAGTGTTATAATAATATCGAAAAATTGTTTCAAGATAATATGCTTACCCTAAGTGTACCCACATGTAACTATATTGCATTCTCGTGTTTGCGTTCCAACAGAAATAAATGCGGCGAAACAATTACTCTGAAACTGTGTACTCCAGCGATTCAAAAACAGAGACAAAAAGATCTGGCCTTGGTGTACGCTGCCTTGAAATATAGACAGCACATCAGCAACCAGTACCAAATATTTCGTTTTTTATGCTCATGTTGTACCTGGCCCCCCACCATTTTCCTTCCCCATCGTTAAGAACAATCGACATTGCTGTGAATCGCGGCCACCTAATTTATTGCGCTGAAACTTTGGAAAGCTCTAATTTTGCGACAATTCCTCAGTTATTAGATTTCAAATGGGCACTGCGCATAAAAAACGTTTTTAAGAGACCTAACACACAGCCTTTTATTCAGCAAACAAGAAATTAAACCTTGTTTGTTCGCCGGGAAATATCAAACAACCTATAAAATACGTAATATTTACTCAGAAAACAGCTATTTTCCAAAGATATTTGCATATGGCCCGGTCGCCAAACGCGTAATCAGAAAGACCAATTTTAGCGTGGTGCTTGTCACAACGTGTATTTCTGCCGTGTACTACATATTCGTACAAAGATATTGAACGCTATTGATGTTCAGGTTAAAATGCCGCCTTTGTCTGACGACTTTAAAAAACGGTATTCAAGTTAATAATTTTTAATGACCTCCTTATTGCTTTATACGTAATGTGTACCACCTGTGAAAACAGTTTTTTGTTAAATGCATGATACTGAAGAAACTTGACAATTTTAGATGCAATCCCAATTTTGCCACTAATTCTGTTCCGTTCTCGTGTGGTTAGGCTCCGCAATGCGTCAACATACATATAAGAATATGTATGTATGAATATGTCCTGATGTAAGTGTGTATGTGCGCTCTGTATACGCAAAATAATGTGTATGCACGTATTACTTTTCTGACATCTTGTTCTCGTTGTCGATATTGAATTAGGTTATAGTTGAATCCAGATGTGGTTTATTTATTCCAGGGACCCACTGTTCTGTAGTTTTTCTGGACCCTGATATTTTATGGGATAACAAAGTTTAATCGCGTTTCTGCAATAAATCTGGAATTAAAACGCGATATGACTACGCAGCGATGGCTCTCAGCCAATTGAAACAAATTAGAGAGCTTTAGTATAGCGGGAGGTAGCGTTTAGCGCGTGCTATTCCTTGCGAGCGCCCAAGTGCGCATGCGAAGTCCGCAAAAGGAGGGTGTGGGTTTTGCCGCCGCACGCAATTTTCCAGAGTTTGCTGGCAGTACTTTGCGATGTTGTGGGCCGTGCGCGGCTGGCGGTGGTCTCACAACACCCGTGTCCTCGAGACGGCCTGCCACGCCGGCCTCTGCCGGCTGGAATGGTTGATGATTGATTGTGGGGGTTTAACGCGCCGACGCAACGCAGGCGATGAGGCGCGCCGTAGTGGAGGGCTCCGGATTAATTTTGACCACCTGGGGATCTTTAACGTGCGCCGAAATCTCGTACACACGGGCGTTTTTGCTTTTCGCCTCCATCAGAAAAGCGGCCGCCGCGGCCGGAAATCGAACCCGCGACCTCGTGCTCAGCAGCGCAACGCCTTAGCCACTGAGCCACCGCGGCGGGTTCCGGCTGGAATGGTTCTGTGAATGTGCGCCTCGGCTTCACCGATGATATCGCGTTGGTGACAGTGACAGAATCCTGCGGTCGCACAAAATACTAGTGCGAACTAAACTGTATCGCTGTACCGAACACAACCAGTGTGGGCGATACCACCGTTTACCTTAGGTCGCGTTTGTATGGGCTGGTTGGCTTGTGAAATTATAGATATTAAGTGCGAATGCACCTTATAAGCGACCCCAAACCATCCACCGCCGGCGGCGGCGGCGGCGGCGGCGGCGGCGTCCGCAGTGCTCCTCTATATTTAAAAAAGAAACAGCATCCGGCGCCAGGTTTCGATCCGAGGACTTTGCGGCCGCAGCGCGACGCTCTACCGACCAAGCCACGGACGCGACGGTGATATCAGTGTTAGTGACGCGCCTTATATCTTTAACGCATTCAAACTACGTCGTCAGCGGCGTGCGTTGGCGACTCAGCGGCGTTATAGCGGCTTGATAACTGCGTGGTGTACACGTGATACTACAAACCCGATGGAAGAGATGGAAGAGAAGGCGGCGAGGCGGTGGGCTGCGGGGGCCGAGCGCAAGCGCCGCAAGCGGGCCGACAACCGTGCATTCGCATTTTCACATTCTCCCCCTCGGGGAAATGCGGGGGAATTTTAAAACGTGCTAACCTCAAAATAAAAGAAGCCCTCGAGGCACCCCCTTGAGGCAATGTTCCAAGTTCAAGAGCAACAAAAGGTTCCAGTAGAAGACGCGAGCAGTACAACGCGGCAAAATTAAATGGACTTGAGCAAACCTCCAATGCCTTACTTGCAAGAGGTGTGAAACGAGAGGGAAGTAGCGTCAGATGTGGGTGGAAAGGAGAAAAGAGGTTTCTTGTTTTGTTAACAGAGAAGCTGTTTACGCTTTCCGTTCCGCCGTTCAGTGTTACCAGAAGAAAATACCATGAAAAACCACCTAGCGAACGCGAACGGCAGCGCCGTGAGGGCCGCCTGGCGTCGGTCAGTGGCGTGATCTCGCGCGTGCAGTTCTCCTCGCCAATCCACATGCGTTCGCGCCTGAAGTGGGGAACACAGACGCCGAGTTTGCGAAGTCGATTCCAGCGGTTCTAGCGGCTGCTAAAGTGATCCACTTTGAACCCGCCGCAGTGGCTGAGTGCGTAAGGCACTGTGCTGCTGAGCTAAAGACGCGGGTTAGATTCCATGTCCCGGCTCCCGCTTTTCTGATGGAGGCGGAAAGGAAGAACGCCCCTGTGTACGAGATTTTGGCGCACTTTAAAGATCACCAGGTGGTCAACATTAATCCGGAGCCCTCCGCTAGGGTGCGCCTCATTGCCTGCGTAGCGACGGCGCATAAACGCTTCAATTAACCAATCAAGCTATCCACTTTGGGAGAGATGTGAAAGCTTGCAGTCAAAGTGATCCCGGCCTTCCAGTCGTGGAGATGTTTCAGCGGCAACATGTAAATTTATGTGAAGTAAAACAGCCGGGTTTCCGACGAAAGAAGAGGGGCTGCCGTTTCTGCTGTTTCTCTCGCCTTGCAAGACTAGTGCGAGCTGCGACAATTTTTTAGGTGCGCAATACCTTAGGACCACACAAGTTTCGTCCATCTCCGTGCGCATAGCATTTACAATCGCAAATAAGCCTGTGTCTGGTAGACCAGACAGAGTTAGTGTCAGCCGTCTTACCCGTTGGGCTACCACCGTGCGTAAGTATCCGAGAGTCAAACAGCTTACCCCCTCGTCTGTAACCGTAAGAATCACCTTAGGCCTTTCAAATGTCCGTCGACGTCCATCCGTGGGCACACCACCATCAAGCAAAAATCAAGCGAAATTTGATTTGAGCCATGGGGTGAAGTTTCATTTAGGGAACAATCAAGGTGCAACTCACGGCTCCAATCGGATGTCACTCGGGGCGCAACTTGGACGTCATTTCGAGTCCCCGTACTCCGCACCCTCGCAATCATCTACGGAGTGGAGATGCTCTCATTTATATTGGAAGCAATCTTCTTGCTTTTGGAGTAGTCTACAATCACCTCGAGTCTCAGGTGTAGATGTCATAGAGGCTTTAGTTTCCCACCGAAATATGTTCGTGTATGTCCAATTAAATCCGAATGTTTTCAGCTTAATCACGCAATAACAGAAACTTCCAATAACTCCTCAAAGTTAAAGTATTTCAAAAAATCCCGTAGTATTAGTTGATATCCTAGATGGTGCTAGCGACGATTCTGCTCAGCACCACGCTATTAGGCGAGCGTTGCTGGCGCAATATTAAAGAGAGGTTTGTAGAAAACGTTTTCGGAGTGCCACCGCAATTTTGTGCGCGCGCTAAACGCTAGCACCCGCTGTAGTGAACCTGTCTATTAACTTGTGCCACGCGAGGCACCCCATACAAGTGTATGGCCTCGCCCCTTATTAGGTGGTCACTGGGCACATCCAAGGAGGATTTATGCGACTCTCACATGCCGAACTAGTAGAAAATACAGACCAATAAAAACACAAAATCTAGGCATGATGAAGAATAAGGCAATATAACGTGGTCCGGATTTCGCCTGCACAAAATTAGCATATTACATTACCCTCTCACGAGCTAAGTACCCATGTTTGGCAGAAAAGGCGGTTCCTTTCTGCAACCCCGATCACGAATTCGGAAGATTGATGACGTCATGCCCCCAGCCTAATGTAAGTGCGTGCCGATAGTATGGTTTAGGCCTCCCCCGTTTGGCCACATTTAAATTCCACTGCCTTCCCTGTAAAGCATCACAGCAGATGGCTCCTACGCGTGCCCTAAAATACTTCAGGGCCCCGTTCGCACTGAGACACCGGGAGGTGGCGAAGCGGCGAACAGGGGAGCGTACTTTGAGTGCGGACATGGAGCCACCGCGCAGACGAAAACACGGCCACTACAGTCCCCACTCACAGGGAAGCAATGCCGTTGGTGTTTCAGGTCCAGTTTCAAGAAGAGGAAGGCTAGGGCTGGCACGGCTAGGTTAGATATGGCTAGATATGGCTAGATAAGGCTAGGTTAGATATGATTACTAACGTAAGTGACTGGCCTAGTTGGTATAAAAATATGTAAATTTCAGCGCAAAAATAGACAGATACTAGAAAAGCACAACACAAGAGCGCTACTACCACTGAGAAAAAAAACACTCGCTTATAAACACGCCAAGGAGAGATCAAACTTGAGGGGAAATCACACCAGATAAGAATTTTTGCGCACTCAGACACACCCGTAAACGTGTGCACCAGCAACGTCAAGAAATTCAAATTCTTTTGCTGAAAGTTTCACAGATGCCCCACTAATGCACTTGTCAATGACAGTCTGAATTCACTGCTTTTATTATTTCCCTGCTGCGCTGGTTTCTCGACCTGAAAAGCCCTTTACAGTTTCCCAATAAGGGGCCACAAGCACCATCTTTATAACCTTTGCAAGGGGCAGTCAAGTCTCCCTCAGAACCACGGCCTGCATTACTTGAATTATCACGCGATCGAAAATACTAGGATAGACCGAGCGAAATGGGTTTACCAGCAACAGCCCAGGCAGGGCTGGGACTTTCACCAGCGGAGAGATACTCCTTCACAGGGGCTGGTGGTGGGTGTCACGAGTGACATTCCAATCTTAGAACCAAGGACTATTGAGGGCATTACAGAGCTAGGGGTAAACTGATCGATACCCTCCTATACTAGGGCGAGTTTTCCAGTTAAGAAAGGAATAAAGAACACTGTTATAAATGTGCGCAACTAAAGCCAAACGGAGTAAATTGCAAAACAAAAACAGATTACCAGATCAGGTTGATCGATAAAGGCAGACGGGGCCCTGACAGAAACAAAGGCAATAGAGCAGATCAGTTAAACAAAACTAGGCAAGGTGCAGGGTGTATGGCACACTTGCCAAAACGAAACGGACATAAGTTGCAAGTTAACCAAAATATACACTCAGCCCTTACCCACTCAAGCATGGCGATGCGATGATAACTGTAGGTAGAGAGAACAACCGACATAGATCACGCGATGCAGGAAAAAATAGCAGCATCTCCATTCCGTGGATGATGGCGAGGGCGGAGTACGGGGACTCGGAATCGCATCCAATTTGCGCCCCAAGAGACATCGGATTTCGCCCCGACCGTAAATCAATTTGAGCCGTGAGTTCCACCATAATTATTCCGCAAATAACAGCAACTCACGGCTCAAATTAAATTTCACTTTATTTAACTAGATGGTGGCGTTCGCACGGATGGGTGCGAACGGAAATTAGGAGGTCCTAAGGAACTTCACCCCATTACAGGCGAGGGAGTAACTCGTTTGACTTTCGGGTACTAACTCAGGGTTGTAGCCAAATGGGTAAGATCACTGGCACGAACTCTGTCTGGTCTACCAGACACAGGCTCAAATCCTGCCGGTGCCTGCGGGATGTTTCGTGATTATAATGCTACGCGCACGGGCGCAGAAGGACATTGTGTGGCCCGCAGGTACTCCACACCTAATAAAGATATTGTCTCATAGCTTATGGCACGGTTCTTTAGCTGTTAGAGCGAATAAGACAACTGAGACGAAGATTAGCCAAGATGGGCCCTGGGTTATCGTGTTTGTGCTTCGTGGTGTTGCAGCATACGCGCTTCGCTATCAGCGGAGGCCCCGCACAGTTCTTCTACGGGACGTCACTCCATCGGTGTGATAGCGCCTCCAGTCTCTATATAGGCAGCCGCTCTTTCCTTCGTTTTGTAGCGCAAGCTACACTGGCCGAGGTCGAGCAGTTTCGCGTGTGCCATGAAGGGCCGTTCCGCGCAAGAGCGAGGCGCATTGGATTGGTTTGTATCGGATCGGATTTGGATTGGCTTGGCTTGTATTAGATTGGATTGAATTGGCTTGGATTGGAATAAATTTGATTCTGTTGGGTTGAAATCCAATCCAATTGGAGTACGGGTGTGTAGAGAATTGGGTCTTAACATTCGCCGGTCTGCGCATCCCAGAAGAGTGACGTCCTAGCCGCGCAGACGCACTGGTGGGGGCGCGTGCTTAGCTGTGCGCCTCTGTTGTGCAGTAGCCAAGTCTTACGGTACGCCGTAGCCGCTTGATAGCCTTTCGCGTGGCTCCTGGAGTGCCGTGCTGCGCATGCGCGAGGAGCAGTGACTGTAGTGGACTGGACCGAACTGAATTGGATTGGATTGGATTGGATTGGATTAGACTGAATTGAAAATAGTTTTAGCAGCAGTAAGCACGATGATGAGCTAATCCAAGACAACCAGGAAACCTCAGAAAAACGCGCAGAAGATTAGCTCACGCAACGTATATGCTGGCAAAGCCGAGCTAAGCCACAGCTAATTTTTCTTAGACTGTTCGTTGTGTAGCCGAATAAACACCTGTTGCACGCTGCCAGCGTGTGCTCACTGCAGCTCCCGCTCCTGGTATCTCTGAAGACACAATAGTGGCGACGAGGAAGGTATCCGTGTGAATCCGCACTGCCGATAGGAGGCCAGGGACCTTGGGGAAGCGGACATGAGCAACATAGCAGCGGATGGCAACTTTGTGCCTTCCTCGAGGACAGGGACGAGGATTTCGAATCGTACACCGAGCAGTTCGCACCCTTCTTTTGGGCGATTCAGGTGATGAACGACCTCAAGGATTTGGTTGGTTACCGCTACTGGGAAGAAATCCTACCGCACGCCTTAAAATCTACTAGCTCCGACGAAGCCCGAGGACGAAGAATATGTCCAACTAATTCAAGTTAACAAGAAGCATTATGCCCCGGAACCAATGGCCATACCGGAACGTTTTGGATTCAACCACCATATTCAGCAAGACATAGAACCGGTGCCGGGTTTTCGCTGGAATTGAAGAGTTTGTCCGTTTTCTAAAATTTCAGGGCATTATTGAATGAAGCTTTACGGGGCCATTCCGTGGCCGGGTGGCCGGGCTGAAAGACAAAATAAGGCAAGCAGAGCTTCTGAAGAGGAGCACACAAACGCGTGCAGAGACGTGCGAACTACCCCGATAAGACCATTGTGTACAAAGACAAGCTTCAAGTGCGTGGGGGCTACAAGGAAAACCGAGTGGCGAAATAAACAACTGGCTGGTCTTGCTGTCGCTGCAGAGCTTGTTTCCATACCGACGAAAGGTGCCCGTTCCGGAAATGCCGCTGCTGCACATGCAAATGAATGAGCCACTTGGCAAGAGCGTGCCGGTCGTCCGTCAACACACCGCACTGTGTGGACAACCGTAGTTGGGAGCACAGTATTTTGTCACACAACGTATTTTCCTGTCACGGGAGTGTACGAATTTCTACTGTAAACGTAGGGTTCGGCTGTAGTAATGTGAATATGCAAATAGATACGGGCGCGTTTACTTGTATCGTCCCCGAGATTCTCCATAAGCGATACTGCGCGGGGCAACCGTTTTTGACCTGTAACATAAAGGTAAAAGCCTATGTAGGAATGGCGTTAGCGGTTCTGGGCAAGCTGATGATGCGGGTAGTTCAGAATAATCATACAGCCACTCTGGCCCTTGTAGCTGTCCGCACTTTGCAAAACAGTGAGACGGCGTTGCTAGCGCGAGACTGGCTGGAATCTCTTAGGTTTGATTGGTTGAGTGTGTGTGGGGTGGGATCTATCGAGTAGCTAGCTTGCTTGAAAGATACGCGGATGTGTTCGAACCAGAGCTTGGGCTGATAACGTCTTGTCAAGTTAGCGTGCTGCTGAGGGATGTCACAAAGCGGCCTTTTTTAAACCCCGACTGATGCCCCCCGCACTCAGAGATCCAATTTCCCTACAATTTAGGGCCTGGCAGGACGCACGGTGATATTTCCCTTCCTAAAAAGCGACTTAAGAACGCTGCTGGTGGTGGTTCCGAAAGGCGACCACACGGTTAGCTTATGTGGATACTACAGAATGACGCGGAATGCCTGATTGCTCACCGATCATTATCTGCTCCCAGTCATGGACGACTTGTTTGTAGCCTTGCATTAGCGTAAATACTTCACTGTGCCGACCTCTCAACAGCATATCAGCATCTGCAGTGTCACTCTCACTCGCAGTCTTTGCTCTCTATAAATACGCGCATGCGTGTGTCTAAGGTTACGCGCCTACCTTATGGGATAACCAGTGCACCTACTTTCAGGCAAAACTTTTTTTTGCATTTTTGCAGCCACCCCTTTCAATAGGGGCGATTTCCCGTGCAAGCAGGGTGAACTTTCTAAGCGTTGTAGTCTCACACAAGGGCCGAGCGCCAGGCGGGGGAGTCGCATGTACCGATTTCCCCCTAGGTGCAGGGCGCCACCAAGGCACACGAATGCACATGGTTCCTTCCGCAGCCACGGTCGACGCTCAACTCGCAACCGTGTGTGGCGAGGCATGTCGCCATACTCTTTCACCCCCGGCAATCGCCCAATGCCGCATCACGGCCGGGGGCACCGCCAGATCGACAAGGTTTAGAGACCCCTCGCAAGGGTAAAAGCAGACGTGTATTCCCCAGGCGTGAGTTCCCTTTCCAAACGTGATTCCCCTTTCAAGGGTTCGCACTCGACCAGGGACGCCTGTACCATAAAGAAACCGGTGGGTGCCCGGCGGTACGCGGATTCGAACCAGGTACCTTCCACATACGAGGCGAGTGCTGTACCTCTGATCCATCGCTGAGGTTAGAGGTCCCGCATTTTTGCAGCAGCCCCATTCCATAGGAGCCGTTTCCCGTGCAAGCCGGGTGAACTTCCAAACTGTTGTAGTCCCAGAAAAGGCCAGAGCGCCAGGGCTAGTTCTCGGAGGCCTAGATAAGGTTGCCTGCTACTTTGCTGATGTGTTGATTGCCGTCGTAAATTTTGAGGAGTGTTGGAAAAAGGTGGATAGTGGAAATGGCAGTCGGCCATCGGATAAGGCGCGTGCTATCAAAGAGGCCAGACACCAAAGAACACATAGGAGCGGCGAGCCTATTTGGGAATGCTTCATTTTTATTCCAAATTTGTTCCGAATGTGTCAGCCGAGCTGAAGCCACTGTAAGAATTGTTAGGTAAAATATTAAAGTTGCAAGGAACAAGCTTGGCGGCGGATACTTTTAAGACGTCTAAGGATTGGCCTATTCATCCCAGAGTAGCAACATACCACAATTCGAATCAGGAACTGGGTATAGTCTGCCACGCGTCGGCAGGTGCAGTAGGTGCGATTTTATTCCATTAAAATTAGGGGGGGGGGGCGAAAGACCGATAACGCTCGCATCGAAGACAATTAGCCAGGCAGAGCAGTGATATGCTCACCTCGAAAATGAGGCTGTGGCCGTTATTTTCCGTATAAAGATGTTTCGCAAATTGTTTTTGCCCAAAATTTTGTTTATTGAGCTCACCAAGCCTTGGTAAGAATTTTCGGGCATGGGAAGCGAATCCCTAAAATGGCAGCAGCACGGATACAGCGGCGGGTCTCAATCCCTGCAGCGTATCACTAACAACGGGTCATACGCTGCAGGGATTGACATATAGCAACGCTAGACATATAGCAAGCGGTGAAGGAGTGCACCACTTGTCAGTTGCCACAGCATGCGGCGCCCAGAGTGCCACTGATGTCATGGGGCTTATCAACGCGTAGATGGCAGCCAGTTCAACTCAATTTTGCGAAAAGGAATGAGCATTTTTTCTGGTTGTGATGAATGCTTATTCCAACTGGGTTGAGTTGTTTGTCCTAAAAACAAGTGAATAGAGGGTAGAGTAATTGCGAGGTGCTTTTACGGCCTAAGGATTACTTGAGGACATCGTGACCGACGACGGGCCAAATTTCACATCGCAGAATTTTGAAACATTCCTTGGTAGGAATAGAATTTGTCATTTCAAATCACCTCCCAATCACCTAGCTCGAATGCTGCTTCCGAACGGCGCGTTCAGACGGTTAAGAACGACTTGTTTAAACAGATACTTGAAGAAGAAAGGAAACGTGACAGCAAGTCAACGCAGTAAAAATCACATCACCGCACATCACCGTACATCATCGCATAACTCCATTTCTCTTCAGGTATTAGAAAAACCCATATAGCACCACTGATGAGACCCCGGCCCAGCTGTTATTATCGCGGCATTCAAGAATCAGGCTGAGTCTGCTGCAGCCGCAAATGGAACATGCATGCGCGAAAGGTGTGAGCACGTGAAGCTACACGTAGACCAGAAACGAGGGCCATATAGAGACTTCAGTGAAGGCAACCAGGTTTTGGTACAAAGACTCCGCCTGGACAACGATAAATGGCTGTTGAGTACAATTGCTCAGACGTGCAGCGCTTGCACGAAAATTGTTCGTGTCGGAGACGAGGATCGATATGTTCGTTCTATTTACCTGCGAATGCGTACATTTCAGGACAACGGAAATTGGCTTAAGGTGGCTGGGATCGTTTTGTACGGGCCGAGAGTGGAAGACGGTGGTTCACTCTTCACGGATACTACGTAGCCTACCTCGGTCAGCACGCCTACTCGGATCAATGGTCAGGACCAACCAGCATTAAACAGGACTTAACCAGCAGCTGGTACGGCAGGGCTTACTCCGGGCCTTCTACCCGACAGTGGTCCGACGCTTGACAGTGGTCCAATAACGGCGACACACGGGTCTATCAGCACCGCTGCGCCGACGTTCTACATGGTTGCAGTGCCCGCCAGACAGTTACTTGCCGTGAGATGACAATTCGTGAGCGAGAGGACAAACCGCCCTGGAAAAAGTACTTGTGTTGGGTTCTCCGGAAGCGCGGGATTCATGCGGAACCTGATATATGTATCAATGGTGTAGTAATACCTGTCAGAGGGGAACACAAGTTTTTAGGCTAATATTCAATATTCCATAGTAAACTGACATTTATCCCTCACTTGGAACAGCTCAAACAGAAACAGAAGAACAGAAAACAACTAGAAGCCGCGTGTTTGTATTGCCAGCGAATAATTGTTTCATTGGTTATTTGGCCGGCTTTTCTGCCGTTGCTGCGCGAAAGCCTCAATCGGTGAATCCCCTCGCGTCACTCTTTCTCAGGGTGGCCTGCTGCACTGCAGGAATGTAGCAGCAGAGGCCTTTCGGAAAGAACTGGGTAAAAAGTCGGCACCTCAAATTCCAGGTAAATAAATGTCCCTCTTGACCTGGCATAGGAGGCTTACAGGCTTACGGCCTGCTTATGGTTTATTAAGAAATGGCGAGGCATGGGGGCCACGGATGTCGGGAAGACGTTTTTTAATTACTGCGTGGGTTCTTCCACTTAACAGGTCCGTTGGCACTTCAACGTCATCAACCGCGTCCAACGAAGGCTATTTAGCTTAGCAGTCATACTGCACTCACTGCGTGTTCATGATGTCGTTTTTCGCGCAATTTTGGCCCCAAATTAAGCGACGTTTGTCAAGCTTTTAAATTGCGAATGCATTTATTAGTCGGGGGTTGTCTTGCGTCCATCGATCGGCGTGCGCCTGCATTCCTCCAGCGAGCGCACGTGAGCGCGTGCCTCGTAGTTTGCCTCATCGTCGTCGTCGTCGTAAATGCGAATGCATTTCTTAGTCGGGGGTTGTCGTGCTCGTCGGCGTGCGCCCGCAGGTGTTATCTCTCCGCGCTCAATGCCGAACGCATGCGCTTGAAGCGAGCTGTACTAGTTTGCTCGAAGCGGCAAGGACGGCGAGTACTGCGGTGTTAGTCTCGTGTCTAACGTGTATGGGAACTTGATATCGCACGCCGTTGCCACGTCTCCCGTTCGAGACAAGTCTCCGTACAAGGACTTGTACACCCTTGCCTACACCGGAGACGGAGTCTTTGTGGTGACCGTGTACCTCGCGCCCAGCCTCGCTCGAGACGCCGTTGCCGCGCAGCTGGACGCGGCAATGGAAAGTGTGCGCGTGCGCTCCAAACCCTCTGACCCCTAATCTTGTTGGCGACTCAACGTTGACGTGCGCAAGAAGAGTGGCGAGTGGCTGTGAGTACATGCAGACCAGGCACTCTATGCATTGTCTCTCTGCCGGCTTCGACACGTGCCCCACACCATTCACGGGAGTTGCATTGATCTGGTCTTTTCGCGAAACTGTGACGCGCGTATGCTTCTCAAAGACCCTTTGACCGTGCACTTTAGCGATCACAAGGCAGTGATTGTGGCCGTCAGGTACAACGATAACACAAACAGGTGCTGATGAATAAATGATTACGTTCACACTCTCGTCATTAATTACGCCATTACTCGCAACACACTCATCGGTGCACCAATGCATTCGCTTTCTGCACGATTCCCTTCGGGGAGGTGCGGGGGAATTTTTCCAATATCTTTAAAAACAATTTGCGCCACATAATACACCACACAATATCAAGACAGAATTTTGTCCACAAAGTTGTCATTTAGTTAGCCGAAAGAGCTTCTGCGCTGCCTTAAATATCCAACCAAATATAATAATGCATCCCCGTCCAGGGGAGGAACACAGGGTGTTTTAACACATCCGTTGTGAAAGTGGCAAGAAATTGTGGACTAAATCTAAGCCACGACATGAGGGCATTGCCTTGGTCTCCAATCCCAATTACTGGCAAATCATAAAACCAAATGGTCGCGTATCTTTTTGCCTCGCTTAAAAAGCCGAAGTTCAATAATTGTGCCCTCTGCCACGAGAGGACATCTCCACTTTCCCTATTCTACTTCTCGCCCTTATCCCCTCCACTCTCACTGCTTTGATGGTAAAAGGAATAAACACTGCTTCAATTTTATGTACTTTTCCAAAAGTGAATGTTCGGATGGCACCTGTAAGAAACCGCAATTTCATTTAAACATTTTTAGAGCGTTTTTTTGTGGCGTTCCTGTTTTAAGTTTTATTGTAGCAAGCAATCAGCGGCATTGCTGCCTAAGAGAACCCTGGCATTGTCAGATATCTGGGCAGATTTTGCACCCATTATATCTGTGGTTTTTATTGGGCTTAGTAAAGTAAACGTGTATGCATCGTTACACCAGTTTAAGTAAACAGGCAAACAAGCGGCCATTATTTGTCCTGGCGTCGTACGTGTTTATTAAGGCAAAAAGCAGGAGACCGAAATGTCCGTGTTTTGATTGCGGAAAAAAGGCTATCGCTTTTCTTAAAACGCATGTGGAAAACGGTACGTCGTTTTTATAGTACTTTATGGTTTGGGCGCAACATCTACTAACATCTCTATACTGCATATAGACTGTCTATGGAGCACGTTCATAAAAATCCATGTGGTTGAGAAGGAAGCAAGGTTCTTTTACAATGAAGCTAAGAACGGTACATTCAAGAAGATTGTTGTGTTTTGAGGTTGTTTGCAGTGGAATCCAGAAGGGTACTTTCTAGGAATTCCAAGTGACGGAAGTACGTTGCACGTGGGACGAAATGCCTTCGAAGTTAACAAACGGCTTGCCGAGAAACTTGCTTATAAATTTTTTTTATTGTGGGCCCTTTAACATTGCATGCCTACCTTCTCAGGATAACCGTTTTGCTCACGAATCTTTATCTGCATCTTGAAGGATTTTGATACACAACGCTTGGAAAACTTGTGGCAGGGCCCAGAATTTGTTAGCACATACAGTAGAGAGAAATGGGGAGGTAGCGTCTTTGGGGTGCACATAAACGCCTTCATGCCCCCATGGACTTCCAGGATTGCCTAAGTTCAGCATGACTTCGTCATTGGCTCGAACTAAAACATTTTAGTGGCCATGAATTTTAGCACAGGACCGCAAAAACGGAAAAAAAGTGTTTACATTACACTAGAAAATAAAATGTTTTAAATGCAAGAAAATAAGAAGTAGAGCGCCATATTTCTCCAGAGAGTAAGCCGGGCAGTAGTTGAAATAATTTTAATTTGAAAAAAAATATTTCGGGCCTTTTTAACAACCACTAGCAATATTTAAAATAAAGAGGTTTGAAAACAAGAAAAGGTTTCGGGCGCGTGCCCATGAAAACAGCGCCTTCGCTGTAAACTGGCGCTCACACCATATGCAACAAGTTTTAAAGCAGCTTGTCATTCGGTTAGTGAACCTGTTCAGTTATCAATCATATATGTACGGCTTTCAAAAAAAGGAAGCCCTCACCAAACACGGTTACCACAACTAAGGTACCATATCTACATCATCGATTCGTACTTGAGATTGGTTTGGAAGGGTGGTTGCCATAGCCACTCTCCACTTTCTTCGTTTGTGTTGCCTGTGTTTCCCTTCAGGGTCATTTTGCTTCTCACTGTCTTCTCTTGGTGTTGCCAGGATCCCCAGGAATAGGACCCACCGCATCAAGCGGTTCGCTGGGAGCAGTGAGCGGGCCATCTGGTACGTCGGGGTGCCGCCATCGCCTGAGCTCCATGCCACCATCATTGAGAACCATGACAGGAGCCATCCGCACCAGTCTCCCTCTGCTGTATCATGTAACACACCTATAAATCCAAAGAGCCCTTCAGCCGCGAAAAAGCGATCAGTAGATTAATCACCAGCGGACTCTGCAGACCCTGATGCTGATGTCGTTGAAACGGAGCAGGTACAAGTCACGCCTGTCACCCAGAAGAAGAAACGAACCACCGAAATCTCGGTCGTGTTCCAACCGACAGTAGCTAGGTGTACCCTGTGGAAAGTCAACCCAAACGTGTTGGTTGCGGACGTCGTGGCGGCGGCACAGGCGGAAGTTTTAACGCATGGACTGAACAAGGACGGCAGTTTCACTGTCAACGTATCGTCTCTTCCCGCCGTGAACCGCCTTCTCTAGATCTCTACTCTCGCTGGCATGGCTGTGGATGTTCGAATACCGCAGCATTACAAGGCTGCTGGCGGGAAAATCGAAGGTGTTCCCCTCGAATACACGGACGAGGACCTTGAAAACTTCCTAGGCGACCAAGGTGGGATATCCGCGCAAAGAAAAGTTTCCTACCGGCCTAATGATGACAGCGTCGTTCCTGAATCTCGCTGAAAATCTGTTATTGTGGAGTTTAAATAAGGTTCACCCCTGCATGACCGTGTGCTCGTTGGCTTCTCCAGTTTTCCGGTGACAGAATATATGGGGTCAGCGAAGCAATGCTTTAAATGCCAGAGATGCGGTCATATCGGTGCCTCTAAGGCCTACAAATGCTAGATACCTTTCAGGCATATGAAAATATCCTCCTGTGCTCGCATTCGCGATCTCCGTCTTTACTTCCCGGACCCATCTCCAAGGTGTGCAAGTTCGGCAGGCCAATAATAATAAAAACAATCCCAAAAACTGCAGATGACCAGTGCCTGTAAAATATCTCCTGTGCTCGACAAGGATCACTTCCCGGACCCAATCTCAATGTGCGAATTTCGGAGGCCCACACCCACGTATGGAGCTTTCCCGAAGAAAAAAGATGCTACTCTCGCTCGCAGTGTCGAGAAAATCTAGGACAAGCCTATCAATCGGCGTCAACCTCTGCCAAACCCAGAGGTATTTTTACACCGGTTACTTCCCATCGAACGACGCACCGCTTCAAAGCCCACTACAGAACAAGTCATATGCGGGAGCACTCCAAGAACTGACACAGCTAAATCTGCTCAACTGTCAGGTGCTACTAAGGGCACAACCTTGTATTCACAGCGACGTCATCTGAAGAACGTCGACGAGACGGCTCATCAATTCACACTGCCAGATGTTGTGCGTCTTCTCATTTGCATACTTTCCACGGCTATCAAGGATCTTTTACACCCTGACCCCACCACTCAATGTCTCCCTCAAGTCGAGGCTGTCTTGGCTTTGGAACCTCTTGTGACGTCCTCCATCAAGTTGCTGCAGCGGGGTTTCGGAGTACAGCAATGACCAATCAGTTGATAATGACCTCTCTAAAGGTGTCGTTTAACATGAACCTCAAAAACTGCACAATATTTCAATCGAATACCGGCGGCCTGCGCTCAGAACTTGCATATTTCCGTAAACTTTTACAGACTTACCAATGCCTATTCCTCGTAATCACGGAATGCCGCATTGAAGATGACTTTCGGATGAGAAATTATTATTTCCTTCACTCGCACCTCCTAAGGGGAGTAAGTCGGTTGTTCATTAGTTTTCAGAATGACGTACAAGCAGCAGGCATACCTGTCCAACCTCACAACACTGAGGAATGTCTGTTTGCCACGACTACGCTCGGCACTATGCGATTTACATTTATTCCTGCCTACTTGGCTCCACGATCTGCATTTGATACCCGCAGGCTGGAAAATATATTAGCAAGCACACGCCCCCCTCCATTCATATGCGGTGTGTTCAAAGCAGGCAATAAAATATTGGTAAGTGGCCATACTAATTGTCGTGGAGCAAGGCTTGCTGATCTACTTATCAATCACGGTATCGAACCTCGCAATGACGGCAGAATCACCTACATAAAACATACAACACTCAACAGCTGTATTGACCTTTCCTTCGTGTCAAACAGCTTCCCCAAAAAAATGTACTTGGTGTACAGTTTGGGAAACGAGAGCCCGTGATGGGTTTCCTGTTATAGTATCTTATGAAATTGTAGCTGTGCGTCGAAGACAAAGCTATGTCGGCTTATCTGCTCGTCAACGTCTGCTTGTTTTACACTGTTTTGTTGAGTTGTACGTTACGTGTTTATTAGCAGTGTCGCTGCTCCTATTGCGTAACTGGAGATATAAACAACCTCTAACGAAAACCTTTTTTTTACTTGTGATTTAGTCCTGCTCCTATAATTATTGCAGACTCGTTCTTTATCTTAGCTTTTTTTGAAAATTTAGTAGCGTGTTTTTTTTCCTGCTGTTCACGCTGCACATTGTATTTAAAACTTTCATTTAACCCCTATTGTATGCTGTATATTATCTATAATCTAATCCACGAAGTGTTATGAGGTCCCCCTGAGAGGTCTCCCCCTGAGAGGTCTCACTATGGGACCTCCTCACATTCTCAGCCTATTTTTTCATTTATCTGCGTGTTTACACTTCAATAAAGTTCAATAAACCGAATTTTAACAAAAAAGGCGCACTGCTTACGAAGCCTTCAAAAACCGCACTGACATGGAAATAACCGCAGCCGCTTATGACAGTGACATATTATGAACTATGGTTAATAGTCTCACAGAGTCAGCGATCGTCGGTAGGAAGCGCCAACATATTAAGACCGGTCCAGAATATGAAAGCCTGCATGCCATCCGTAGACGCGCTCACCTTAAGGACTTTCGGCAGGCTCGCAAATCTGAAGACACGTGAAGCGCTATATCGAAAAGTTAAGCCGGCTACGGTGGCGCGATTTTTTCGCAAAATTAGATATCCACAAACCATTATCGAGGATATGGCGCATTATAAAAGGTATGCGCAACGACAACCAGCAACTGTATCCTTTCAAGGCGCTGTCATTACAAAAAGGCATATCACAAAAACAAGCTCCTGAGGAGCATTGTCGGCTCATATCTGCAGTATCTGTGCCTCAACTATCCCCCTCAGTCTGTTCTCGACGTAACGCCACCAAACGCTGTAGCCGCAATGGACCTTCCGTTTTCTATTCAAGAGCTCGACACAGCCATCTCAAATGTCAATAAAAGTTCATGTCCAGATCATGATGACATACCTTACGAAGCGATTTGCCATCTGTCTCACCATTCCCGCCTAGGCCTTCTGGAATACTACAACTACACGTAGCTCTGTGTAGTGTTCGTACGGAATAGAAAATTGGTAAATGTACTGCACTCTTAAAACCTGGGAAGCAACTGGCAAGATTCGACTGATCCTAGCTTATCGCCTTACTAAGCTGCACCGGCAAGATCATGAAAAAAGTATTTCACAGAATTACTTGGTATTTCGAAAGCACAAATCTTTATCCAACAGAAATGAATGGCTCTCGGAAAAACAGATGCGCTATTGACAACATAGTCGCTTTCATCACTTCCCTGGAGGAAGAACTACAAAGTGGACACATACCGACGGTAGTATTACGTGACATAAAGTCAGCATTTCATTCCGTCTTGCACACTGCAATTCTAAAGTCCCTATCTGTGTTTGGTCTTGGTGGAAGACTACGAATAGATTGCGAGATATCTCAAAGGACGGGATATTTCCATGTACTCATCAGAAGGCCCTACTTACCATCACAGCATTAGAGGCGAGTGTCTCAAGGAAAGGTCCTAAGTCCTCTGTTACTCAACTTTACGCTTATTCACCTAAAGCGTGTGCTCCCTGCAAGTGTCATGGTAACTATTCATGCGGATGACATCTGCGTTTGGTGTGCGGAAACTTCACGTCATACAACGCAGCAGCGGCTAGAGAAAGACTTGAGCAATGTGTCTGCGTCCCTTGCGTACAAGGTCTCTGCCTTACTTCAGAGAAAAGCGTTGCCATGACGTTCACCCCCAAGCGGATGAGCCAATACCCTGTAATCCTTGGCGGTCGCTGGATGAAACACGTACGAACCCAAAAATATCTTGCGATCGTCATGGATTATAACCTATCCTGGGCGCCGGAACTCAAGCGATTACGTACTCGTATCTCTGCGGTTGCACAAGTTATGGGGTACCTTGCCGAAAGTTGATGGAGCAGCGACTGTAGATTCACGGTGCTGCTCTGCAAAGCAAATGTACATGAATTTGTTCTGTTCTGAACGGCTGTCGCCCACATGTAAAAAGCAGCTCAATGCGGCTAGGAATAACCGTCGGGTACCTGTTCGGCCTTCCTAAGGGCTCGTCGTGTGTTGGAACTGTCGCAGAGGATGGTTGCTTGCGTTTAAATATTCCTAGAATGCAGGAAACGTTTCGAACCTGCAAAGAAGTTCGAAAATCAAAATTCTTGGCAGGTATTATAAAATGCGACAATATTTGGAGTTTCGCAGAAACTGTAAATACTATAAACATCTCTGTACCTACCCGACGACGACAACTCATGCAAACTGATTTCTCGCCTTAGTCTCTATCACCCCTATGCATAAAATTAAACATACCGGCACTCACTTCAAAAAACGTTATGCCTCAGTTATGCCTCCTTCATTTAACACTTGCTCGTATGAGTAGCCAATAGCATTTCTCCGGGCTCTTCATTTCATCAACCGCCCCAGCACTCTCATACCGTCTTGATCGCCCAACGTCATCTACATCTGCTAAAGCTTCATGCCATCAACAACACTTCGCTACATTCTCCGCCAGCAGCAAGCACAGCGGGTAAACTTCATAGATTCGAAGAAAGCGCGGCAAACTCTTCGATTAGCCAGCTGCTTCCGCATTCACGAACATATATGCCGTGATGTCTTCTACCTAAATTATCAAGTTTGCGTCGCCGGGCACCGCGTGATACTGCAGGGGATGCCTGCCCACTGCGGCATCATCGACAATGAAAAAGTTGACGGGGCTGCCAAGAGGGGATTACGACTGTGGAACGTGAGGAAAATTTTCTTCCCGACGCATGATGCCTCGAGACTACCAAAGGAGTTTGTTTTCAGGGAAATAGGCGCCTGGTGGTCTCTCCCGGAAAACCAGCACCCAGTCCTTCTCCACCGATTACGTCTTAACGTAGCACTCACAAATACCTACCGGTATCGCCTCGGCCTAACCTCGAACCCGTATTGGAACAACTGCGGTTCACCTGAAACCGTCGAGCATATTTTCCTGGTGTGAACATACATATAAGCAAGAAACAACCTCGCACAGAAGATAGAGTGCCTCAACCACAGATCCCTAACTTTAACAGCACTGCTGGGACCATGGCCATCGCCCTCGTCTCGGCGTAAAGTGCTAACCGCATTATTTGGATATCACAATAAGGTCGGCATCGCTGACCTGATTAGGACCAGAACATCCTTGCATTGTGCAACCGTGTATAGACTTTTCACGTGTTGAAATGACGGTCCCCAACACACACGCTACCTCCTTTTTACTTGTTTTATTTCGTTGTTTCTTCTCTATCTTCCTCCTCAATTCCTATTGCAACCTTATTTCTTCTACCTTCCTCTCACCCCGGCAGCGTAGTATGTAGGTGTTAACATACTGGAAGACCTCTCTTCTTTCCTCTAATAAAGAGGCTTCTCTCTCTCTCTTCGTACTTACATAATATGTACCGTTGGTCGCCTACCTGCACATCTTCCACTTGGATATAAAAAAGCGCAGCTATCCAAGAATGAATGTAATGAGTGAATTTCATCGCATAATAAACTAATTTTTAATATAACCGTTCATCGAGCGCTTATACTTCGCTTTCCAACTCGAATGTGTACAAAGTTTTAATTTTTTAAGAACAGCAGCCAGAAATTCCAAGACGATTCAGTGAAATAATTTTGAGCATTTTATTGCTTGAATTGCATTTGTACATCACCCCCCTCCTGCTTTGTTTTTTAGATGCGACTGCATCTCATTTACTCGCCTTGTCCATGAAGTGTCGGCGTTGTTGTCGTCCGCCCCTCCCACATTGTCCTCGCCGCACGAGCTGTGCTCTCCGCCGCTCACCCCTTCTCCTCTCCGATGCCCCTCTCTTGTCCACACCCCTCGCCCTACATTATAAACAAGATATTACCGGCGCCCAGTTTCGATCCCACGACCCTGTGGGCGGAACGCGAGGTACATGGAGCTCTTCCCAATGCACCACAAAACCGAGACAGAATGAAATGCTACTTACGCGCCTTATATCCTTCACTTATTCAAACTACAGCATGAAGCTACTGATACAACGCACGATGGGGCAAGGATTAACACTTGCAATAAAAGAAAAGAAGCTCCCACTTACAGCAACAATGATGGAGTAACGGTCGTTGCGACAGCGAAGCCCCAAGCATACCACTTAGAGAGAGTGACCAAGATTGGCCAATAAAACATAATAATAATCATAAAACATTAAAATCATACGCGTTCTCGACACGTTTCACGTGATTTTAGAATCAATCCAACAGAAACACCAAGTGAACCCCACGATTCGTCGCATCTACACAGGGTTCCCTCGCGGGGAGGTGGGCGCAATTTTTATTCAATATTAAATACAAGATCTCGCCAACATTTTTGTTTTGCCTCTCAATATATTGACATAAATTTATGGTGCAAACGTTCTGGAGTAATCTGTCGATTCCATAGCGCAAATAAACGTACTGCATAAAGACGTCCGGGAAGCTTGGACTCACGCGCAGGATCGAATGTCGAAGCTGTTGTAGGTCACCATTGCCGGAAGCATAAATAGGTTTACCAAGTTGTTTACTGGCATAGTTGCGGTGCTAGTAATCGTTGTCACACGCATCGGAGAGGCCATCGTCTTTTTCGAAGCGATTGATGGATGCAAAGCTATCCTCATCATTGTACTCTTCAACCAGGTGTTCGTCAACAACTCGACGCATCGTTGGCGGGATCTGCAAGTCTTTTCGGGAGGGATGCGCACACTCGTAGACATGTCTTTAAATACCCATGATAGCTTCAACAGAATACGGCGGCCGCGGTGACCTCTCTCATGCTGGGTGGATTATCACCTTGAGTATTTCCGCTCGAGCTTGTGTTACCTGCGCGTAGCGATTGATGACAGCACTTGAGCTTTCTTTTTTTTGCTAACACCACTGTATGAGCAGCGTACCAGGCGGTCGCCGCGAGTGGCGCGATCATGAGCGCTGGGCATTGTCTCGTTGCTTAGGGTTTTTATTGGTTTTTTGTTAAAGCCTCTGCGCGTGCCGAAGACGCTCTCCAGTCTTTGCGAGGCATGCGCTCACGAGCGGTCGGCATTTTCTTGGCATTGATTATCCTGCAATGGCGAACTTGCAGCGTGTACAACAGCTCCAAGCTTAAAAACCACAATAGCTTTTCCTAAACATGGTTCTAGCACTCCATTATTTGGTTTTGCCAGTAATTCTGTGTGCACTATGATTTGCTGCAGTGTCAGAATTGTGTGGTGTGTCCTTCAGGGAAGCATATGTGAGCATGTGTGCTTCTTCACTTCATTGATGCATACAAGCAGCCACAACAGAAGACACACAATCACGATAAAATCAAGCCAGCCTACGTTAACAGTCGCGAGGAGTGTGGAGCATGTCAGACATACTTTTAGCGCGTGCAGTTGGGGTACGTACTTCCTACCTTTAACAAATTTTGCAAGTGCTGCCCATTTTTGGGTTTTTTGCACGTTTGCCTGGCATACCCTTAGACAGAGCGATAACTCATCTATTGCTATCAAAAGCAACAAAAAAGTCCGCAGTCGATAAAGTCAAATGTACCTTAGTATTAGTAAAAGAAATTCTGACTATAACAGTAGATCAGCATTGCATGCAAATATTGGCTGACATGCATAAAGTTAAGGGCAGTGTTACATTAGTACATGCAAACATGATTGCAAAGAGGGTTGTGGTTACGTGTGCGTAGGAAAGGTTTATTTTGTGCTAGTATGCAGCATGGACACGTTAACAAGAATAAACCCCGCAAAAAAAGATGAATAAGGCAACTCAGGTTTGTAGCAAATAGAAACAAGAACTATGACTGTTCAAGTTGGTTGTATGCTAGTGAATGTAGGCCTAGCAGTTTTAAGACCAATCGTAGCACCAGTTTGACTTCATTTTTGAAGGTATTGCTGAAGCCACGGACACATCAGCTAGCTTGTCATGAACGGGGACCGTCACGCACGTTCAGCGACATCATAAACTTTGGTGCACACCAGTACAGCACGCACGAAAAATGCCACAAAAGTGATAATACATATCTACCCCACCTTTTGGATGGACTTGCGTTTGTACCGACGATGATCACGGCAACTTGAAGCGCATGAACGGAAACTTGTTGTCATTGCAACGCACTATTAGGCTCTTGATTATTCGCGTATACACGCCTGCCAGGACACAGATATCCACACTTTTCTACAAATAATTTCAGAACATGCTCCACGAGCTAGAAAGTGTCAAAGCATTTGCCTCGCGCGGTAATACCGACACAATAGCGCGTAGCATCGATGATTGCGGCGCCAGCAGCTTCCCATAAATAATCAACCTCTCGAAAACTGCGCCGTACCATACACATCGGTCACGGTTTGAAACAGGGTGCCTCGCACTTTTAGGCACATTTCAAGGCCACACCATTCACCAAAGGTAATACACGAGATATCTACGCCAAGCTACGATACACGAGATATCTACGTTCGGTTCTCATCCGACGGCGATCCTGGCGTACAGACTCGATATGAAAACACTGCGCTCCACACAAGCGCGGACTAGCGCTTTGCGTTGCTACCTAAGCTGTGACCGGATCTTGATTCACTGCAGATACCAAGCACGGACACTCAGATTTTGATATCTTGATGCTACACGATTGATATGAAACGAACACACAGTGCAGCGGTCGGATCGCGAGCGACGCATCACACTGCGACGACGTACACACCAGCACAGCGTAAACACCTAATATAAAAACACTGCGTACCCGTTAAGCGCTGACCGGCACTCCTCGTGGCTTTCACACAGTGGCAGGATTTTGAATGTTTTGTTATCACTACAAAATATTTCGAGCGTGGAGACGGGTAACTTGATAACTCCGAGCACATTTTGGTGCGCGCGCTAGCCGTTCGGGGATGTGTAGGAACCACACCACTTGTGCGCCCCATCAAAAATTGCAGACGCTCGCGCATGTCTTCGAGAGCATGCCTCAGTGCCGCACGAAGAAACAGGCTTGCGACCTCCAGGGTCTCTCGTTACGTCTGCTACCGCTTGTCTTCTGCCAAGCACGCAACCTGCGCTGCTTCGTCACCGCCATATAGCACAAGAACAATTGGCGTAGCCTATCACGTACGAACGTACAAACGAGAGCCTACGGAGCCAAAATAGGCTCGCCGATAAAATTCGCCCTCTTGTCAGTAGGCGATGCGTAAAACCGGTTTTGGGATTCCGGAATGGGGCACTGTGGGGCCTACGGAGTGTTCGCCCGAAGGTTACGGAGCCCTACGGAGCGAAATGAAAACGGGCTTAACGTATTTCTTTGCGTGCTGGAGGGTGGTGCGGGTAATTCGTTGTGTGTGAAGGTGAGGCCGAAGACTCTAAGTTCCTGTGTGAGGGGTATTTGGTCAGTGTACGAAAATTTGGATAGGAAAGTTCGGATGGGGTTTCTTGCGAGGATGCGTAAAAGTTATGAGAGCGTATTTTTGTTGAGAGCACTGGAGCGCTAGAGATTTTATGTGGTCGAAGAATTTGTTGAGCCCGTGTTGGAGTGTTGTTGCAATATGTTGGTCGGAGCCATATTGAACCCACAGGGCAATGTCATCTGCGTACAGTGTGCTGCGTAGTGTGGGTACAGTGAGGAGAGAGCGGGCAAGTGGGATTAGAGCTAGGGTGAGAGCGTGGGCGGGAGGAGCGTTCTTTGTGGCGTTCCGTGGTCTGGATAATGAAAAAGATCACACTGAACATGGCCCAAATGGATGGTCGCAGTACTTTTGTAGGAAAGTCATAGATATAGTGGCAAAAGTGGATGACTAGAGTTTGGGATGAAACTGCCTAAGCATGCAATAAAAAAATTGTCGAAGGCTTTTTGGAGGTCCACCGAGAGTATCGATAGGTGGACTCGTTGCGGGGGTTTTTGTGAATCGTACTGCGGAAGGGCGTGTTTGATCAATAGGTTGAATGGAAGCCGATCATGGGGGGTGGGGGGCTAGGTTTGTGCGTGTTCAAGGTGTGCATTCATACGATTCTGCAGGACGTGTTCGAGAAATTTGCCAAGGCCGGGCAAGATGCATATAGGGTGAAAATTGGGTATGGGGGTGGGTTTCGTGTTTAAGAATGATGGTTTCCCAAATGCGGGAGTGAGATTTGGGAATGAGGATTTGAGTTTTTAAAAGTGGAGGGGTGGGTGTGGTTGGGTCAGTGTTGGTTTCGGCGCAGTGGGCACGGGCGCAGTCCAGCCGACATGGCTAATCGCCCTCCTTGCTTGTTGCAGGCTTTGCTTGCTGTTTATCATCGCCCCCCCTGGCTTTTCTCCTCCTGGACCACTCCGGCACCTGCGCGATGGCATCTTCATTTGCTGCTCGCCTCCTCCCCCGCTGGATGGGCCGCTGCAGCTGTCGTGGCCGTGCGCTCCGCGTGTGGTGGCGCCAGTGAAGTTCTGTGACGTACCACCTTCCTCATCGACATCGACAGCCTGGGAAAAGGATATAAGAAGACTTCGCACCGCTCCAATCTGCAGTGGGCACGGGCGCAGTCCAGCCGACATGGCTAATCGCCCTCCTTGCTTGTTGCAGGTGTGTATGCCGTATTCACTGTATGCTAGAAAGTCCGATGACAGGTTTCTATTAGTTTTCCCGTGCCCACAAGTGTTCTGTGATTCTGTTTGCAATTGTGTTTCTATGGTTTTTCTATTGCTACGTTCAGGTGATATAGAAAGCAACCCCGGTCCGTCTACACGTTCCCAGTCCGTACTAGACCTAGATACCCTACCTGATGACCCCGCAGAACAAACAAAAGTCATGTTTCACCTCCTCAAGGATTTACACTCTCGAGCTGTACAAAGTTCTGCGTGGCAAACCGAAGTTGTGGCTGAAATGAAGGCTTTTAAGGATGGACAGAAAGCCATTGAATCCCAAATGTCAAATTTCCAAATTAAACTCAACAAATTAGAACAAAAATCGGAGCAGATTGAAAGCCAACAGCAGGAACTTTTGAGCTTGCAGAGCACAACCCACGAACTAACAAGTCAAAACTATGAACTCGCATCTCGTTTAGACGAACTAGAAGACCGATCTCGCAGAAACAACTTGATTTTTTACGGCATGCCAGACACAAAAGAAACGTGGGAAGAAACAGAAACCAAAATAGTGACCGAGCTAACATCGGTTCTTGACGGGTTTTCGCCTAATGAAATTGAGCGCGCACACAGGCTGGGTAGTTTTTCAAACGGCAAAGTCCGGCCAATCATTGTTAAATTCAGCAACTTCAAAACAAAAGATACGGTTGAGGAAAGAACTGAAAGAAAAAGCCTCGCTGTCGGTGAGGACTTTTCACCCAGTACCCGTCTGATACACCAAAAACTGATTGAATTCGGCAAAAAACAACCTGGATCACCCAAATTTCAGCTAAGGTACAAAAAAATGAAGCTCAACAACAAATGGTACACCTACGATCTTATCTCGAATTCCATACGCGAAATGCAGGCAGAGGAAGACGCTTCTTCCAGCCGTCAACCACAGGCCCCAACATAGGAACGCGTGAGGGGCAGTGGCTCGTCACTTTAACCCACGTGTCCATCTGCGGTATCCATTTTGTTTGGCAACGTTCGAAGCACAGTTAACAAACGCGACGCACTGTCACCAGTCATCGACCCCTGCAACGCTCATATTATCGCCCTAACCGAAACGTGGCTATCAACTAATATCCGGGACTCCAAAATCTTTTATAATGCCTTTAACTTTTCCCTTTATCGCTGCGATAGAACTATACGACGAGGCGGTGGCGTAATGTTAGCCATTTCAAAAGATCTTCCGTCATTATGCGTGCACATTAAAAACACCCTCGAGATGGTTTGGGCTTCAGTCACAATCAATCATCAAAAAGTAGTAATAGGTGTTTGCTACAGGTCTCCTTCTTCACCAACCGGTTTTGGTAATGACTTACATGACGCAATTAACAATATTCGAAACCATTTTTTTATCGCCTGTTTTCTTACTCGGCGATTTTAATTTTCCTAACATAGATTGGCACGCCGAGCAGCCTCACCTTACCTCGTTTTCTCAGGAATCCAGCGACTTTCTTGAAATGTGTTCTATGTTCTCTTTAACACAATTAGTTTCTGAACCGACTAGAATTGCGGATAACTGTGCAAATACCCTCGACCTTATCTTTACTAATCGCCCTGATTTCGTTTCCCCAATCACTTACTTGCCTGGAATAAACGACCATTGCCTTCTCACTCTCGATATTCACGCACCGATCTTAAAAACAAAACGAGTTAGAAAAACTGTATATGACTACAACAGAGCTGACTTCGCTTCCATAAATAACGCCTTGTCACAATTTATTGAAGTTTTCTTTCAAAATTTTGATGATCGTTCGATCGAAGAAAACTGGGACATTTTTGCGCGTAAAGTTCATGAACTAACCGATAATCACATTCCACAACGTACAATCACCACTAACACGCATGCACCTTGGTACAATATTCATATCAAACGTCTAGCTAACAAAAAGAAGCGTCTTTATCGCCAGGCCAAACGAAATCCAACAAACCCGCGCTATTCCGCCTATAATATTGCTTCAAATGCTTATGTTTCGGCTATTAAAAATGCCAGATTGCACTTTTTAACCAATACACTACCAGCCATGCTAAAAAAACAACCCTACACAGTTCTGGCGAACTATTAATCCGTCACATTCTGACAAAATTCGCTTGGTTCACCCGTCAAATAACCCGATCCGTGAAGATCAAAGTGCCACTGTCTTGCAAGAGGTATCTGTTAACATTTTTTCAGATGCAAAACACAACTACCTTCCTGTGAAAAATCAGTATGACTACACCATCATGCCTCAAATATCTTTCGACATAGCTTGTATATATAAATTAATTAGTGGTCTTCGTAATCATTCCTCCCCTGGTTATGACAACATCACCACAAAATTTCTAAAAAACACGTCCACCTACAGTGCCATCCTACTAACAAAATTTTTTCAACAATCATTAGATATGTCCAGTCTTCCCACATCATGGAAAATCGGAAAGGTGGTTCCAGTTTACAAATCGGGGGACAAATCTAATCCAGCTAACTACCGTCCTATTTCTCTTGCAAGTACTTGTTGCAAGCTTTTAGAACGCGTCATTTACTCCAACTTGGCTAAATTCCTAGAATAAAACTCATTTTTCACATCGGCACAACATGGATTTCGCAAATCATACTCATGTGAAACTAAGCTTGCACTGCTAACTCATCAGCTGCATCAAATCCTAGATCGCTCATCACACGCAGACTGTATTTTTCTGGATTTTTCAAAAGCATTCGATTATCACATAAACTACTACTTCATAAACAAGGAAAACTAAACATAGATCGGAATGTCCTTAGATGGATCGAGTATTTTCTAACCAATCGTACCCAATTTGTTTCAGCTAACGGCCATAACTCCCAACTAAGTAATGTTGATTCTGGTGTACCCCAAGGATCCGTCCTTGGTCCGCTTTTATTTCTTATCTCTATTAACGACCTTCATAATGTCGTGACTTCTAACTTACACCTTTTCGCAGATGACTGTGTTATATTTCGGGAAATAACCAGCGAAAATGATAGTCGAATACTTCAATCTGATCTCTCTGCTATTAATAACTGGTGTAATACCTGGCTAATGGAACTGAATACAAATAAATGTAAAGTCATGCATGTTTCTAGGATTAACAGTAACTCGATGTTTCCTACTACCTCAATAACGTATGCTTGCAATCGTTGACTCTTACAAATACTTAGGTGCCCATATTACTTTTAACCTAGCGTGGGATGCTCACGTGGAATATGTTGCTAATAACGCTAACAGAATGCTGGGCTACTTGCGTAGGAACTTCCATAACGCACCATCTTCATTAAAAGTATTACTGTATAAAACATTAGTGCGCTCTAAATTAGAATATGCTTCATCAGTATGAGACCCCCAGTCACGATAAACTAACCTACCGTCTTGAAATGGTCCAGAATAACTCTGCACGCTTTCATTCTTTCCAATTATAACCGTACAGCCAGCATAACTACTATGAAGTCCAGTCTTGACCTGCCGTTACTACAGACTCGTCGTAAAATTTCTCGCCTCAGCTTATTTCACAAACTATACCATTCATAATGAGCTACGCCATAAATTAATTCCCTCTCCGTCATACCTTTCCCATCGCACTGATCACGCTCACAAACTAGGTCTCAATTCATGTCTTACGAGAACAGTTCGCGCTAATCATTTATACACGTACATCACGAGACTGGAACCACCTTCCTGCAGAATTGTATCGATTACTGGTAACCATTTTTTTCACGATGCCCTTCTTAACATTGTGTAATAAGGTGAATTAATCTCTACATAACAAACTGATTGCTTTATTTGCGTTTGTATTATATCAGACTGCTTTTGTTATTTACCTGAATTGTTTATTTACTTAACTGAATGTATCTTGTATATAACAAACTGATTGCTTTATTGCGTTTTGTATTGTAACTGATTGCTTTTTTATTAGGTTTTGTATTGTAGATTGTAACCACTCCCCTCTGTAATGCCTTCCGGCCCTGAGGGTAAATAAATAAATAAATGAGTTGCAAAAGCTGTTCCAGAGCCTCCTAGTCTAGTTGTCCGAAGACTGCGGTTGTGATGTGGTCGTGTCCTGGCGTGGCTTGGATCGCCGCGTGTAGTTCTGCAAAGGTCACAGGGGCATTCAGCTGTGGGTTGGTGTTGATACTCTGTGTTTGTTAAACAAGAGGGTGTTGTGAGGTTTGCGTGATGCAAACTGAGCGGAGCCTATGGCATCGGGCATTGGGTGAAAGTTGAATGTCCGCTATAAGTTGAGTGGTTTGGTGGGAAGATTGGGCAATAGTGGAGTGCGGGTCGAGTAAGGCACGAAGGGTGTGCCAAATCTTCATAGTTGAAAGCTCGCATCCTATTTGGTTGCAAGGGGTGTTCTTTGGCTTCCTGTCTAAGGTACGAAGAGTTTGTAATTTGAGGCGAAGGTTACGTCGGTATTTGTTTCCTCCAGTGCTCCTCTATGCCTCCAAACCCTCACGGAGGTGCGTGTCTAGATATTGCGCTGAAGAACTAAGGTCGATGGTTTTCGTTGAAAATTGTTTAACTAAGAGACAATTTCGTGGGTCCTGCATTGCTCTAGGTCACAGTCGGAGATGGTAGTTGCTGGGAGGGGCATTCGGTAAAAAAAGACTAAAATCTGTTAAAGTTAGTTGTGAGAGTGGGGACGTTGTGGCGTAGCCCTTAACGGTAAGAGATGGGCTGGTAATGTTGCGATCGCTGCCGAGTGAGTGTGGCGTCTTGTCGTGGTGATAGGTGAGTTGTTCGGCGATAAAGGTGAGGTCGATAGTGGTGTCGTGCTCAGAACTGTTGCCAATGCGTGTGGGGGTGAGTTGAAGGGAGTGAATATATGGAGATTGGAAATGACCCTTGCGAGTCGTGTGAGAGTAGCCCCACTCCGCATTGGGGGCTTTGAAGTGTCTACAATTTGTGAAGCTCACGTTTAGCGAGAGAAAGAGCTTCGTGGAAGATGCATTTTGTTGATATTTGCTTGGATTTAGCGGGTCTATAGACTTTGAGAACGTGCAAGCGTGTGCCCGAGGATATGGGAAGGTGGAGACTAGTATGAGTGGGATTAGTGAGGCGAAATGTTGATGCTTGGAAATCCGCAGGGAGTGTGATTCAGTTTGTTAGCATTGGTGCGTGTTACATCTCGCGTAGTTCTCGGAGGATGCTGGTGTTTAGTATCGCTAAGTGTGTGCGTGAAGGTTGTTCTTTTAGTTCGAAGACTATGGTTGTTCCACTGGAAGATGTGTTGACGGTTATAGGACCGGGTTATTTTCAGGGGGATGGTATAGTTCAGCGTGTGAGCTTCGCTTGTGGTATGTGTACTGGTGTTGGGCTTTGGTTAGGTCGTTTTAGTTCTGGCGTGCTAACCCCTCGTGCGACTTAACCATTGCTCCGTTGCTCCGGAACGAGCCACTCTGATGCATGCCCATTGTATGGGCCTTCCATACCAGCTGACCAGCTGGACGGGCACAGATAAGGCTCAGTGGTCCCCTGGTAGAGGCACTGGTCAACTGTGTGTTGCTCAGCTCAGTACCCGCAACGCG
>CM023453.1:176281747-176453211 GCA_013339765.2 Haemaphysalis longicornis
GGAGCCGAACCGATGTATCGTGTACTCTCCATCAATGCCTCTCTTGGAAACTAAACCGCCGTGAAGGCTAAACCGAAAGAGTTGCATCCCTTCCCACGTCAAGAGCACATGTAAACACTTCGGCACCAGTCGCTTGCGTTGTTCCTTCACCCCCTTTCGCCCCTCTCGCTGGGAAGTGGGAGCGCATCTTTAGGGCCTCTTAAAACTTCCAAGGAACGTGGTACGTGCCCCGTTATCTCTGCTCGCCTTCAAAGTGGCCTTCTCTGCAGTGATTTGCGGTTTCCGCGGCTCTTCCCCAGAGCACGTTCGGGCACTCTACCAGCGCTCGTCGGCACAGCTCTTTGCGAAACTTTTACATATTGCGTTTCCGTGAGTACAGTCCTCAACTGGGTCACACAAATTACTTTTCTGTACCCAGTCGAATAGACATGCAGAAACTAAAAAAGAAAGGAAACTTCAAGCACTGTATTTTTCGTCTTCCCACCTACTTCTAAAGGCCGCAGAGACAACGATAAAAGGATGCCTACGCCGGCGTCGGTGATACCTAGCCAAGTAGGGCTCAGTGAGGATGAGAGCAGCAGATGGACAAAAAATTATGTTTAAGAAAAAGAAAGCAGGAGATGCAGTTAATTTTGTAGGGCTATGTAGGGTTAATTTTGTAGGCTCTGGCGCTCTCTTCCAAGCCCCTGACTAAACCAAAATACTCTTTCTGGTATTGTGTGTGGCCTGCCACGTGTGGCATTGCGTGTAGGGAGGGCAGGGGGCATTTTCACAATTGATAATTGGGCGATTATGCTGCAGAAGTGAATCTGCGGAAATAAATTTGTGTTCCTGTTTTGCAGAAACGTACCCCATATCATGTGTGCCGAGTTTCGCTTCTGCTGTATAATTATGGTTTCTTGGTGCCTTTTGGCGGAGGATGTTGTGATGGTAAATGCTATCTTGTTTTTCTGCACTATACTGTGGTAAGCCTATATGGTTTCATTCTGCTCCTATCGAAGTTTGGCCGCCCTCGCTAAATCAAATCCAGTTATGCAACCTCAATTTAACGAAACATTTTGAAAATACCCTACCAAATCCCTTTATTTCTATGTAAAAATATTTCACTACTACGGACTTTGAGAATACGAAAACACGTTTGTAAACATCACGAAATCAGCTCTTCCAACGCTAAGGACGCGGCCGCGAAAAAAGAAATTAGGACGCGCTGTCGCATGCAAGAAATCCCCCTCTCCTACGAAAAGGAACTGTTAGCCGTGATGGGCATTTCACCGATCCGCGACTCCTCATAAATTCTTGTAGTGTACGGGGGTTTCGCATTTTGTCGTTTCGGTGATTCTACTACCATGGGTACACCGCGGTTAGATATGTGACGTCACTTCGAATAAATGCTCCTGGCTTGACTCTTCAAGTCGAGCGCACGTCTCCTGCTACGCCCCTTCGGGGCCGTCGCCAACGCGACACCACAATGCCGCAGCCAAAACAAGAACCGTCAAAATGTAACCCTCGACCTTCTTCAATGACTGTTAAGTCACCGAACAGGCCACAAGTCATATTTTCATGTAGTGAGTGCCAAACGTTGAATGCCAAAACAGTGCCAAAACAGAGTGCCAAACAGAGGCCAAAACAGAGAGTTGCCTGCGTGGACGACAGGGGAAAGAAGCGGCCAGCATCGCAGTCACGTAGTCGGCGGCCATCGACGTTCAGGCAGCAGATGCATCCAGCTACATGTAACCGTGTGGCAACACTCCAAGATACCGCCAAATGGCACAAGGTATTCTTGCACAAGGTTTATATAACATGAGAAAGCAATGTAAAGGGATACCACTCCGTTCAATATCTGTGAAGATGGCTGACATAGCGCGAAGCACCTTCATTTCTGCCAGACCCGGGAGGACGGCCATTTCGTGGCCCGAGTGGCACCTCTCGTAGGGAAACATACCTTACAGTAGCAGGCTGTGAAAAATTCACTCCGCGATGCAAACCAGCACTCTTGAAGAACTTTTTGAGAACAAAAGTAGATCGAATTTGCGTACCTGATCGAGTCAACCAGACCGGAGGGCGTAAGGGATGACAGCGAGTACAAGTATCTTGTTCAGGGCCTCGCGGATCAATTTCGATGGCTCTACTTACAGCCGGCCAAGCGTATGAAGTTCTGAAGTTTACAGTACCGATGACGATATAAGGCAATAGTCGTTAACCAGCTGGGCCAACACGAAAATTCATCCACAGCAAGGATTCTACGCTGATGTCAAGGTGATGGCACTCTTCCTGTACAAACAGGCTATCGTCTTCTATCCAGAAGAAATTTTTCAGCGTTACTTTGCTACGCAGATATCACGTGAACCTCCACCACGAATTCGTAAAGGTAATTCGAGTAGGTATCATATCTGTGTCGGGATGTTTACAGCTAATGTTCGTTTACAGATATTCAGAAACCTCTCATATTTAAGGTTGTGCCAAAAGGGAGATCTCTTCTGGGCATTAATGCCATTTATACTCTCCGTCTGATACTTGCAGAAGACCAGCCCCGATGCTGTTAAATAGATACAGCACCTTTGAACCACAACCAAATAGAGCATGACTAGGGCACTCTTGTAGAGGGTGGCAAGACACTATAAAGCTGATGTTAAACACATCAGGATCATTTCAGAACACACCCGGAAAAGAAGTTGACAAACTTGGAAAAATTGTTGGAGGAACTCTGCCGTGAGCTACAAGCTAACCGCATCGAGATAAAAGAAAAAAATACAACAAGGGTCTCAGCTTTCTGAGAAATTACATTATTAATGTAGCATGTGGATACCCAAGGTAACTGCAGCACTATACAAACCCTTGGGTAACGACATAAAAGTATGTAAGCTGATGTCTGGTGCTAGAGATCCTCGTAAGGAGATTACACCGAGTACCCATAGGAGACACATCAAGGCTGTTGCAAAGAAGCGCCCACAGTTCGCCGTTACCCGAGTAAACCGCTCACTGCGAAGAAGATAGAAGAGAGAGAAGCTGAGACGGCCAATGGAGACACCGAGAAGGCCTGATGAAGCCGACGAAGCCGAGAAGTCTGAGGGAGGCACTGAGAAGGCCGACGAAAAGGGCAAGCCCAATACCCGGGACTTCGAATATAACGACGAGTCCACCGATAAGGACAAGAAAACAAAAGGTGGAGAGGAAGGTGACAAGGGTTCGCGACAAACAGGGTGTGTGCCAGCCGTGAAAGTGCAGTGCAGTGGTGGGCAGATAGCGCAAATGAAGAATGAAAAAAAGTGTTACGTACGGAATTATAAAATCTGCAACCGGTACCCAATCGTCCCCGAAGGAAGGGTAGACAGAGCAGAGACAATACATTTTGACTATTTGAGTTTGTGGCGCTATTGTGGGTCATTTCGTTTTCGTGTATCTGGCCTTTCCCACCCAAGGGGGAGTTTGTTTAAGAGGGGGAAGTACCCTCGTATCCGGAGTTTTCGCATCTCGTCGTTTCCCTGGTTCTAGCTCCAGGGGGCTACGCTGCGGGTATATATGTGACGTCACTCTGAATAAATTCTCTATTTGGCTTGACTCTTCAACTAGAGCACACGTCTCCTGCTTTGCCTCTTCGGGGCCGTCGCGACGCGACACTACAACTCTTCCCCTACAGAAGCATTGCTTTCATTCAAACCTACACAAGGACAGGCGAGAACGCAGGATGACACTCCACAAAAACCACCAGAACCAAGCAAACACCCTTTATAATCAAAGCCGCAATTTACTATAGTACTGATGTCGCACTCGTCGCAGTGGACCGCCCTACCTATCTGTGATTGTATGACCCTCCCCCACACAGAAATGAAAGACGCGGAAATTGAAGGCCTCCTCTTGGCAATACAACTACCTAAAGTATCAAATAGACGCACAAACACCATTGCGGACTATCATTACAGCTTTACAAACATCATTATAGGACGAAATACCTAAAAGCTTCGGAAATATTGTCCCACATTAAATAAAGGAAGTTCAAATTACATGAAGCTCCAACGCTAAGGCCTGGATGGCATCGAGGCTACCGCTCCAGAAGCCCGCGAACTCGCATACCGTGCTTTTTGAGAGCCATCACTTCCGCACTCCCTTCCATGGGAACACGATCTTATGGGTTTCACAGGTAGCTGTCAAAGCCAAAGAATCGCAAACTGTGCGCCGGATACAGGCCAATCTATATATTCACAAATATAGATGGGCGAAATTGAAATTGAATTTTTATCGTACGTGAGTCCAAACTGGCATTTATCATGCAAAAGGCGCGGTCCTGCCTGTTTGAAAGACGTGCGCTCTTCGTCTTTGACGCCTCTGATTGGTTGCGCCCGTCATGACGTCTAAGGAGGACACGCTTCGGCCACGCGGGTTGTCGGAAGCATAAGTAACGATCACACGGCAGCGGCGCTTGCCTTTTCGACAATTTAGCTTGCAGTTTAGTGTTTCCACATGACCGCAAGTTTATTTTCCATCTTCCTCGTGCTGTTGGTTCAACCATCTTGAAGCTTGAATTCGTTTTACACGACCGATAACCCCAAAGCAATGACTGCAGTGTGGGGTCGGCTAGACGGTTCCGTCAGAATATTCTGAACTGAGCAACCATCATAGGGGATTTCTATTCCTTATGTTAATATTAGGTACTGCCTCAACTGTTGTTATGATATACGAAACCATTTTATGCCAAAGATTAGGCGGTCATTTGAAAACAAAGTACCTAGCGAAAACCACGTACGTGCACTCCGCGAAAACAAAGCGTTCATGCGCTGTAAATACATAGGCGAGACATATCTTGCCGGTACACGCATAAACCACCAAGCGGTCTCTGCTTGAGAATTTTCTTTGTTCGTTGTCACCCACCCCACCCCTACTAATCCCCATAAACACACACGCGCGCGCGTGCCTATTTGGGTAGCGGCACTAAGGCGCCTCGCGAGTGCTAGCTGCACTTCGATAAGTGGCTTCTTAGTGCTTGACTTACATTTGTTCTGAAAACACAGTAGCATACTGGTGCCTCCGCAGCATTATCGGCTTTGGGTGTTTGAACACTGTTTCTAAGCCCATAGGGAAAGAAAACCAATGCGTTTTAAAGACACAGTTATTTCTTGAACAAATGTGACTTTTTGTATGGAACTGAAGGAAATATCCCGGGCCAAAGTACAGCGGTATTCACCATCCTTCCTAAATCTAGCATCTAATGTGAACATTCATGCCCTTCTCATCAAAAAAAGAAAAACTCAATGGAGCGTTTAACAAAGTATCTAACCAGTGTAGTATATTCTCGGTCATCAAGAGCAGCCACCCTCAGCTCTCGCTTTCGTATGTCATAAAACATCCCGGCTGGGTATTATCCTGCTTAAGTATACGGGCATGGTAACGTATGCCTCTTTTAGCGTTTGTCGATACTTTTCGAACACGAAACTGCACAATAAGTGTATACAACAACAACAAGTATCATTCTTCCTGTGGCGAGCCTCTACAGCAAATACGGCGAAAAGGACAATGCAAGAAGCGGCCGACCCGGCCGAAAGTCCAGGTATAACGTTTTAGGGCCGGTTTTTCGCCTGCGCTCACGGTCTTCCGGCATCGCGCGCCGAGATGGGGGCGGAGCATCGGGCCACTTTTGTTGGCCCATTGCGCCGCTTCTATTGCGCGCATTGTGAAAATATTTCGTACACGGGCACTATTTAATGTGTACTTGCTGCTAGTCAACTTTTGTTAATTCTAAAACCGCTTCAGCCTCCCTTTAAGGAAGCATTGCGCTGCAAAAGTTTGGCGTTAGGAATTGTGAGAATTACAAGTACAGTAGAGGTGCATTAGGACAATCACACAAGTCACCCGTAATTCGGGTGTACTAATAATTATAGTTTTACTGTGACGCGGCTGCTACAATAGCGTACATGTTTTGAGCGCTGCAAAGAATGGGGCCGTAGAATACGCGGGTTTGCGCACTGTGAGGGGAGCGGCGAGACACCGCGCGTTGTTAGGAGTACAGACTACTCGAAAATGAGCAGCTGCGTTGGAGGAGAAAATAATGGGGGCAGTAATAAAGGCTCGACTGTGCAATAACCAGTGAGGGAAAGGCAGCTGAAAAAATCTAATCTTACACATATAACCCTCCAAGTCGTGTACACTTTTAAACGTAATTGCTTTACTAGGAAGGCATTTGTGGCAAACAATAGCGCCGGCCTACAGAGAAATATCAAGCTCCAACAGAATTTGTTCAAATGAAATGTTTTTTTTTTGTCACATGAAAAAATTTGTCTACACTTGGTTGGTCGCCAGAGTTGTTTTTCGGGATGTCAGCCCGTAGACGCCTAGCCTGAAAGTAGATACCATGCGTACGAAATTTTGGTTTAATCTGGAGAGGGCAGGGATCGAGAGCAGCCTCGCCAGTAATCAGAAATCGTAATGAAAAATAGGTTTTTTTCAAGGCAGAAAATTTGTGTAAAAAGAATAGTGCCAGCACAGTCGACACCAGCTGCGTTGACACAGTGTCGGCAAAGCTTGACACTTCTTTAGTAAATCATAACCACGTATATCTAGCTAACCTTGAAGGCCCTTGAGTGGTCCGCGTGGATATCGGAGAGCGTTTAGTTCAGCCCAAATTTACTTCTGTTCCCTAGAGGTAAAAAAATTCTGCCGAGTAAAAAGAATTGAAAACACCATTTGAGTATGCGAGAACGGAACAGGCAGTGACACTGGTACTAGATGGTTTTCCTTTGAAGGTTTGCAGACAGTACTGTTTTGTTAGCAGAAATACCGGAAATGTTAGACGCCAGTGAGTATTAACCAGAGATCGCGCGCATTGAAAGGATAACGACTGTGCGCGTAGAAAGGCGGAGGTGTTTATGAGAAAGTGCGGGGCGCACGTCGTTCGGAAACAAAAAAGGTCTCCATTCTACGCTTTTGAAGGTGGTGGGAAAGCAAAGCTTTAAACGACACCTACAACAGTTGCCCGTGTGACATCCTTAAATTCCCACACGTGGCTCTAAAAAGTGGAAAACTGGAGATTCTGCCACCCGTTTCCTGGAATTCACGGGGGCGGCTCCTGAACGCAGCTGCAGCGTACGCAGAAGCAAAAGGAGATGGGCGTCTTTCGAAGGTAAAGGGGCCCTGCAGAAGTTTCCATCGACTGCTAGGATTTCTTTGGGGTAAAGTCTATTGTCCTTAGCAATCTCCTGCCGCAAGAATTATGAAAATCCGTTCACTATCACCGAAACTACGCCCGATGACAAATCGCGCATAATCGTTCCCTCTCAACTCGACCGCGGACAACGCGACGGCAGCTGCGAGCTCTCTCCCGAGAAGGGGGGCGGCTCGCGGTGCTCGCTTCGGCGGCCTTCGATATATCAGAGGCCAGGGCAGTTTTCTCCTTTTCTCCGTAACGTTGAGGCGCCTAGTTCCGGTCTGGTGCCATCAAAAAGCAGGCATGGGTGCCTGCTCGCAGTGCGCGCTCGGGGTGGTAGGGCGTTTCGGAAGCAGTAAACGTTTTTTGGATGAGTGGTCCCGTTGAAAGGGAAGTATTGAGCTCATAACTAAAAACTCCGCGCGCACATCAAAAAACACAAAAGAAACGGTAAACCTGTGCCTACAGATTCAGGGCCTAGAAGAGGTTCGTACACAGCGATGACGACGGCGGAAATGGGAGAATCTATCCGCGAAGTTGACCACTGACAGCCGATCGAGCAGGCATGGCCTATGTGAGGTCGCTTAGGCCATGCGAGGGGTGCATAATGATGACAACTGAAAGAGCGCAGTTGGTTTTTCCGCGTCTTTCACAGCGATTTGCGCGCTCCCCGCTTTCACATGCACGTGTAATATTTGGCTCAGGTATTCCTGGCAGTGTATTCTAAACGTCGCGCAGGTTTACTTGCACTGCTGAAAGAGTGTTGCAGGGCCCTTTAGGAGAGTGGTAACTAGCCATCCTGATTGGCTAGCTTGTGGCCACAGCACCGCGCGACACAAGCGTAGACACCGACAGAATTCGGCATGTAATCTTAGTGATTCCAAGTTATACACATTTAAACTAGTTATTTTTACAAGTTTGTGGATGCGAGAAAGCTGAGGGAACTTTTGTAATCGCTATTTATCAGAACCAGTTGCTACTTTCGCCTTTTGTAATACCTGTTAACACAACCGAATTGGAATCACCTGCGCATTTAGAAAACGGAGTCTCATTCGTGGCAAGCAGTGCGCAAAAGGTAGCGTTTCTTTAGCAGCCAGATGTCATTATGTGTTTGTAAATTGTGTTTTCCGCCGGCAAACCAAACCTTAAGGAATGTTTGCCGTACGACCACTTAATTCCGTGGAAACAACTAGGTTGTACCCATACGTTGTTAATTCCGTCGGTGGCGGGTTACCCTGGAGGTGCTGTCGAAGACGTTAATGAAGCAGCGAAGGCAGGACGCAGTGAACGCGAAGTTGCGCCAGAACAGGCCAAAACAACCGCCACTACAGCAGACGACAAAGCCGTACCGCCGACGCCGCCGCCAGCGACCAGGAACTTCCGCGCGGCGAACGCTGGGTAAATTCGCCGCGCCGTCTCCAGTGTGCTCCTTGAGTGGAGCCCTCCGCGCCCCTCCCTCTTCCGCCACCTCAGCCGCGTGGGGGCTTCTTGTCCAGCACGCCGCGAAAGAACCGTTGGCTGGTAGGAGCCTACAGAGTTTTGCTTTAAAAGGTTAGCCCGCTTCCGCACATTACAAAAGTGGCTGGTGAAGCTGTCACCGTTACAGCCAAAGAGCTCTGCAGCATGTTCAACGAGAGCAGAACACGAGGCGTCCCTCGATGGCCACCTAGCTGAGCGAAACTTTTCAGCTGGCTGTTGCTGGAGATTGTCAAGTAGCGAAACGCGGTGACGCGAAGGTTAACAGGAGTTCAAGCGCAGATCAACCAAAAGTGCCGCTAGACGCCCTCCTTCGCTACCTTGGAAAGTTGTATCTTCCGTATTTTCGTTTTTGTAATGTTCAATGGTCGCAGCCCGTACACCACTGGATGGCTTCGTTCATTAAAGTAAGACTGAATTTGGAAATTAAAAAAGGCACAGGTTGATTGCGTTGAAGTATATAATTCTTGTGCTTGAGCGATCCATTGATACAGAATTATTTTGGCTGCTCAAGGCGCCTTTATTTTTTAGCTGTATTATAAAACTTTTTTGCAAAAGCGAACAAAGCCACTTTTTAATTATAAATTAATATGGCACCTGTGTTTTCAAGCAAAACTTTGACATACCTGAACATAATTTTTGCAGGAAACAACAACTATTTTGTGATGTTTTGTGTTTTGATGTTATTAGGTTACATTTATAGACGATCAAATCAACAGTTTTGGTCGTATATGCATCCATTCATATTTCGTGTGCCAGCTCGATAATTCACTAATATTCATCCCTAGTGGCTTGAAGAGAAGTTTACCGTAAATCTGCCTTACACTCTAAGACGAGCCCGTTAGAAATGGCTGCTGGTGAAAAAGCTCTAAAAAGCTGTTTACCCAGAGACGGCTGCTCCGATCCCCGAATCTGGAAAAAACATTGGAATTATTTTTACTCTATTGTTCCAGATACTGCCGACCTTTTAGAGGCTATCCCAGGACTAAACATGCACATGTCATAAAACATACACGAATGCATCGCGCAGTTTAATGGCTTTGAAATGGCAAGTATGGTATTATGTAAAGAAAACAAGGTAACTACTATATTTATAATAAATGAGCTTTTAAAAATATGTCAGTGAAATTGAAAGTCCCAGATACGAATACTATTTGTTAAGAGAAAAGGTTCCGCAATTGTAAATGTTGTCGAAAGAGAAACATAGACTCATAATTTAAAAAACAGTATTTTGGCAGTATCTAAACCCAGTTCAGATTTGAGCTTTGAGGTGAAAATACCATAAACTATATTAATTCACAGAAAATATTTGAGTAATCCGTGCAGCGTTCATCGAATCGCACATAGTAATACTGTGAAGGGAACATCAGGTGATAATTATTACTTGGCTTTGCACAAAGATATTTTTTTTGACGTGAGGTATCTTTTATTTCAGTTATCGTTATTACATCGCAAGGCTGACGCTAAAAGCTGCACAGAAGCAGCTTGATAAGCCCGTCAGGCCAATGTATTCACATTTTCACAGTTTATTTATTTTATTCACAGTTTATTCAGAAGCGGGACAATAGAGATCTGTGAAAATAAAAATATGAAAAGAATTAACCAACCACAACAAAACGTGTATAAATGAGTTCGACAAACGGGTAATTTACAGCGATGTTTTATTGGGGTTTAATAGACAAAACGTAACCGTACTAGGAAGGGCCAAATTATTCAGTGCATTCACTCACTTATTGCGAAAGCCGAAAAGTAATGCAAATCAGGCGCAGCCGGATTAGAAATCAGTCCTCGCTCGATGTCTGAAAAAAAAGGTATTTCTTCGTGAAAGGAGGAAGCGGCGTATAGCGCCCACGATGGATTTCTGAACGCAAAAAGTTTGTGCACCTGTTTTCTCAAATATTACCATTGCAACAATTTGACGTGCTGGCCCAAATTGGTAAGATTGTGTTAGTGAATATGAATATTTACATTTTGCTCTACAGCATTTAATCAACTTGTCAGTGGGTGACATCTCTTTTAGTCCTTCAAGAGAACACAAAAATGGACTAAAGTGTGAAGACGGGCTACTTAATTAGAACAGAAGGCAAAAAAACAGCGCAAAGAAACGGCACGGAAGACGACAAAGATGCAAACACGGGCGCTGTGCACAAAAAATGCACACCGAGAAGAACTTCTGCAGGCGTAGGTTTATATATTTCATGCCTAATTCATCACTCAGCAAAATCGACGGGCTACGTGATCCCATTTCTGACCAGTTCCTTCGGAACCCTGAAAAGTTAGCAGCGCGTGGTCTCCGACATGTTAGCTCCCTGCCCGCAGTCCAGGGATCACAATTGGCTCATACATTGTACATCTACCTCAATAATCCCCGCCCAAGCGGCCTGCAGCTGTTCACTTAGCAGCAGTGCGAACGCGTGATGCCAGCCATGACCAGTTGACGCAAGTGCAGTTGTTACAAGAGCAGTGGAGGCCACTGGAATAAATGTCACCACCGGGTGGACAAAAAGCCCCACAAGTTCATACAGTTTATTTTGGGCAAATATATTTGAACCATCTATATATCGTGCATAGAAACCACTCCACTCGTCAATTCTCCATTTTTGGTGGTGTAAATAAACGAAATGATACACTGTGTAGGAAACGCGCTTTTAGTATAGTTAGCCTGATTGTCCTATGGCGAGGGCTGTGTAGCCTCATTCGCGTTATTACAAACTATACGCGCTATTAAAAAAATAAAAAAATGGCACTCCCTCCTATATACATTCAAGCGAACACAGAGCTGTAGTCCAATAAAAGCCACCAGCTTTAAAAGTCACCGATGTCACAATCAACGAGAAAAAATTTCCCGTCTGCTCGCGTTTCACACGAAGCATGTATTATTCTAGCAATTGAACAGATGTCTGTGGGGTGACTGCCTATTTCATTAGAGGAGCATACAAGGCCCTATGATAGTTACCTGATTTTCTATTTTTTTATTAGCAGCCGCTTCTTAAGCCTTTCCCAGCATCATCTAAGGTGATATTCGACTCGAAACACCAGCTAAACAAGTTTTATCTATAGCACACTAAAGAGTTTTTCTTTCGCTTTCGACATCCTCAAATCCCTTCCAGTTACCCAGTCAGCACAGCCAGTCCGGTTCTTGACCGGCCAACCTATGGCTGTTCTCCGCATTGCTTGGCCATCGGCAAAGTATTGGCTAGTGTTGATCATAAGATGAACGGTGGGAATCCGGCCATCGTGCTTGCCGCACGTTTTCGACAGCCAATAGTCATAAGTTGGTCAACTTTCGCTCGTTGACTGTAAGCGAGTTTTCTCCTCGGCGTTAGTTGCTCAAAAGTTACCTGGCGAGTCCCCCGCCGCCAATTGATGGCACCTGCTCCAGCAACGTGGATCAAAAGACGTGCGGCAGGTTTTCAGCCGCCGAGCGCTCTTTTGTTGCTTGAAATGCGGTCTTCAAAAGATGAGCAGCCCGAGCCCGCCCACCGTCTCCTCCACACGTTGTTGGTAGCCAACGTTCATAAGTTGGTCAGCTTTCGCTCGTTGACCGTAAGCACGGTGTCTCCTCGGCGCGAGTTGCTCAAAGGTTTTCTGGCGGATACCCTGCCGCCGATGAACGGCACTTGTTCCAGCAACGTTGATCAAATGATGTGCAGCAGATTTCCAGCCGCCAAGTACAAAATCGTTTCTTAGAAGCCGGTCTTCAAATGATGAACCCGGCTGCCGAGTAATCGCCCTCTTTCCGCCTGCCGGGGTAAAAAAGATGAATAGCTGTTATCTTGTAGCCAAGTGCTCGTTTTTCCCATGGCAGTCAACGTACAGAAGTCCAAAAGGAAATGACTGGCACACGAACGCGTTAATTAATTTTGAACCAGTTGCTCTAAAGGATGTCAAATGATGCCTGGCCAATTTAGCATGCATGGCGTTCGAATGCACGCTTGTCGGAGATCAGAAGAAGGCCAGCTACTGTCCGACCAACGAGTATCCCTGAATGTTTTATTTGTTGTTTCTAATGGAACTGTTCGTGCCAGGATGTATATTAAGGCTGAGTGTGTGTATTGACCCGATGTCTAGAAAATTGACTGCTTTGTTAGCATACGTTGGCACATTTTGCGCTAAGTAGTCAAATTAACCCATATTTCTGGAAGCCTAGGCTATTCGGCACGACGTCATTGTTATCCGTGTTCACTGGTTTTCCGAACTGCGCACGCAACGTCGCCGCTTAAATTTCCTCGCCAGGATGTTATAAACTCGGGCCATATATATATGAAGGAAAATCTAACCTTTTATTAAACGAAAGAGGGAGGTTTATTTCGGGTCGTGCAATGCTTATCAGTAAAGCTTTCATTCATTTTAGCTTTCATTTTAGTTTTCAAATAAAATAAATAAATTCGACCTGATCTCATTAAACTTGATTTGAGGTGAGAAGGCAAGCTCGACCGTACTGAGCCAAATGTATGGGAAATTTCTGCGTCCTTTTTTTTCTGTCGACGAATGAATAAAATCTTGTGACTGCAGTTGCGCACAAAAGTTCAGAAAGTGGTGTGACCATACAAAAATTCTAATTGCGGTTTATTAACGTGAGCTATGACACGCGCCGTAGGGGATCCGCATAAAGAAATTTTGCTACTCGCAGGACACTTTTTCTGTTACTAAGAAAGTTTCTCGTTTTTTTCTTAAACTATTTAAGTTCTTCGCAAGTTCTTCCGTAGAGTCTTATAAGCTCGAGCTCCTATTTTCGTCTTGTTTTACCTTTTATTACCAGTAAAACAATAATATTTTTCGAGATTTAACTAAGAATGTCCAACAACAGAAGGACCCCGGATTAGCCGCAAAAGAAACACTTGCCTTACTTTGTTCATTGCTAATAATAATATTATTAATACTTTATTTGTACTCATGGTGGGTGGAACCAGGCGTACAGGGCGGCAAAAGGAAGAATTGCCCATACCAGTCAGGCTTAATTGCGTACCCAACCTGACGAGTCAATTTGAAGAACGCTGGCGAGTCAATTTTGAAATGTTCCAAAATGTATTTGAAGTCATTAGCGCCAAATCTGAACAAAATCAGACAGTTTAATAAATAAAAACGCACTTCGAACAACTTATTCCTTGTAACTTGATGCCGCACCGCTATGTTATGTACGGACCGCTTCACGAATTCAAAGCGTGAATAAAAACAAATTTAAGCGCTGCCTTGCTTCAGAGTGTAGTCCAACGTCACTTGTAGAATTAAGGGGAAAGTACTCTTTTTTACCCTGGTAAAACATAAGCTAATAAAATCCTCACGCACAAAAAAAAAGAAGGCAAACCAAGATTTGAACCACGGACCTAGGGCACAGGTCAACCACTTCACCTACACAGGAGTTTCACGGACGGCTGTGGCTACCGTTCCTTTTTTTTTTTTTAAGTGGCTAGCGTTCCGTCTAGTCGGAACGATATACAAGTGCGAAAGTTCCGTCCAGACGTAACGAAACGCTGCTGGTTATCCTTCCGTCCGCAGACGGAATACAACTGAGAGTTTAGCGTTCCGTCCAGACGGAGCCGACGTAAAATTTGTAGAGGTCCGTCCAGACGACAGCAAACTCGGCTGATTTGACGTCAATTTGGGGTTTTAGATTTGGTGTGGAGGTTGCGCCTCGGGTAATAGCACTATTGTACCGGGTTCGATACCCCCACGTTTTTTTTTGCGTGGTTGTGCCAGCATTTTGTAACAGCTAACTTCGCGCCCAATTTACAATTGAGGCGGTGAGAGCAGTCGGTCTTGATTTTGCACTCGACCGGCCACTCCGCTACCGCTCACTAGAGCCAAGGCTGACGTATCCATCGCCAGAGTTCCGATGATCTCTAGTTCGCAATGGTGATTACTAATTAACGGTTATTCTGGCTAGTAAATGAGCATAAGCGGTTCATTCGGCTGGGTAAATATCAAGAAAGACTGCTCTCGCTGCTTGTTGTGAAGCGGGCGTGGTCGAGCTTGGCGGTTCGTTTGACGGCCGATCATCTGTAATCATTGAGAGTGATTATTAAGTAAATGGGACTCTGGCTAGTCAATAAGCGGAAGCGCTTTCACCGGTTGGGTAAAAATCAACAAAACTGAAGAAAGGCGATCGGACTAACTCTAACTCCGTCAAATGGAACTCCAACCCGCTACCTCGACCCCACCTGCAACGGAATGCGATTGCTTGTCACGCGCCCGTCTTGCCGTTGATCCACACCATGCTAATACTACAAGCGACGTAGTCAGAGCTTATAAAAAGCTTCGCAGGTGGTTCGCAGAACTATCGAAGTCGCGGGGACTCGCGGCTGGCCGCCACCAACCCGTCAGTGACCGTGGCTTTAATAAAAGTTTTCTCTCGCTCTCTATCTCTCTCCCCCAATGAAAGCCAAGTCCTTTTTGCAACTACACAAAATTTCTGAGGGTGTCTAGCTAGCAGGCAATGTAAGAGTAGACTGCAGGGCCCCTGAAATATTCTTGGGTGAGCCTTGGGTGAATGCTTAATTTACCCACACCAATTTTTTAACCCCTCCAATGACTTCAGTGCACAGGCAGCTAGTATTTGAACATTTTTTCGAGTATAAAAGCACATTGCAAGACAGCCCACCACTCTGGAGGTCATAACTGCCAGTTTTTTATTTACACAGGCAATAAAATTGTGTGGCTTTTCTTCAGTCTTGTTTTCAAATTTGAATTCATTTTTATTGATGCCCATACTGATGCCCACAAGCAATGCAGTTAATAGGCTTTTTGTGTAGAAAACAAAGCAACGTGAGCAAAACTCTGTACGGCCACTACTCAGTATGAAAGCTGAAGCAACAAAAACTGAATCTGCTGGAGTGCATTTAGAAATCACTCTCTCATAATAAATGGTAGCTTATAAAAGTGCTGTATGAACACAGTAATTACTTATGGTGCAGAAACATATTATGTGTGTTATGAAGCGCTTTGAAGGAAATTGTAGATGGATCAGGGCTATGCAAATAAAGTGCGGCTATGAAGGGGATGTGAAAAGAATTCATGGGACATAGATGAAGTGGTGAGGTGGAAAAATTAATGGGCAAGAATGGATTTGGCTTAAACACTGGAGAGGTACAAGTTGTTAAGCGTTAAATTCATTCTTCAGTGGAAATATAACAGCCAATGATTATACGCTTGTTTTACCTGGGTAAAGCACATTGTTAAAGCACTGCTAGGCCCTTTGGCAAGAAGCTTCGGTAGCTACGACGTAAATACCTAGCATGCATTGCAAGAGTGAAAGATCCTCAAACATTGATATCGATCTGGTTGGTAAATGGTAATGTTCCGGTCACAGCTGCGCAATAATGGTGCCATTTCTACAGTGACAATAACTGAAAAGGAAACTGCATGTTTAAATTCAGTTTATTTTGCATAGGCAAAAATGCAGAAATCAAGCCCAGATTTTGTGAGCTACTGACGGGGTTTTGTTCCCCTTTAGGTCGCTTATCTCATGATTAACAATTGGCACAAAGACAAAGCGGCCATAAAGGCCCAAAATGTTTAACAGAAAACATTACTCATAAAATTACAGTAAGCCATGCTGTGAACTCGTACAATTAGGAACACCACTGCACCTAAACAAAAGAACAAGAACATGTCATGATGGAAAAGAAGCGCAAAAAGCACGAGACGAAGGAGAGACCAGCACAGGATGAGCACTCTGAGTGTGAATTAAACGTGAACACAAAACCTGAACACTGCAAACCTTCAGGTGCACCATACACACTCACACACAAAAAAATCGCAACACTCCCAAAAGTACTGGGAATCAACATGCACCACACCGACCAACAAACTGCACGAGTATAGGCTTACGCATACCAAAGGAAACGATCTATTTTATTGCCAAGTGACGTACTTTCTTGCTGAATACTATCTTGAAGATAGGCAAACACGTCCTTAAGGAGGAACATGGATGGGGCACGGACACAGGTTCTAGTGTGATCACACAAAATAATAAAATGGGCCTCAGCCGTCTCAAAGTGCATTGTTGAAAATGCCTAAACAGAGCCTATGTCTTCTCTAACAAAGGCGTACACCCACACTTTCTACAATGAGCGGGAAGCTGTAAACAAGGGGTCCCTTGGAAAAAAGAGCAATGTTTGTGAAGCCGGATGTTCAGGCCAGGATGTTCAAGCCGGATGTTCAGCCGGTTGAGCCAATGTAAAAACTACCACATGAGAACGTAATTCGGTGAACAACCCCCCTTATACTCGAGCTACACGAGCATTTTGAAGGCCTTTGAGTCGAATGTCATTTGACTCAAATGTTACCTCGGAGCTGCTACACGACGTTTTTCAAAGGCATTTGGGTGAAATGCCATTTCGGTAAAAAGAGCACTAACAACGACCTTTGAGGTTCTCAAAGTCCTTTGAAACACAAACGGACATACCCTCGGGCACAGTTTTTGCATACCGTAATTACAAAAACAATTATTTAGTAGTAAAACTTGCTCTTTAAAGTGCACAAAAATCATATTTTTTCACTTGTTTATGTCCTCTATCACTCACTCTACGATTACAAGGTAACTTGGTACTCGATCAACACTGGAAATGCAAAAAAAGAAAAAAAGAGAGGCTGTTTTGTGTGCGCTTGTAGACTGTTATCAATTTAATCACTAATGATTGTTTTTTTGCTCATTTTAACCTTCAAATTCAATTTTTGTCAAGAACAAAACAGGGCAGCAGTGGCAACACCAAAACATGACGGGTGAACATGTAAACTTTCAACTGCCTTTGAGAATTGTAGTGTAGATTGGCAGAACTCCTTCCAGTTCGAATGGCATTCAAAATTTCGAAGGCCACCTGACTAAAATGTCCTTTCAAACACTCGTGTAGCACAGGTATTACACATTTCACATATTGTTTACCATGCCTGACACCACCCTTCTGCTCGATTTTCTTTCCTTCCATTGGCTTTTCTAGCAATGGCCCAACATTATGGGCTCAATATGTTTGGTGCCATGAAAACAACCGTAATGTTGAACCTCCCAGCGACCTTCTTCATTCCGTGAGCCACTTTGTGCGTCTAAGGCAACACCACCATCTTTCCATCACTACGAGCCAGTTCACCTTTGGCCTCTGTGAGCATACGCGGACACTTACTAATGTCTTTCACAACACGGTGCACCGATGACACCAGCACTTCATCCGGAAACCCTGCGTACTTCAGGTGGGTAACCTGACAGGAAAAGCTACACCGCACTCGGTGCGAACACGACTTCCTCCAGGATGACATGAGGCAATTCACAACTATGTTATTTTTAACAATCTTCGAGTGGCTGGACGAGGAATTCCAAACAGGTTTGGCACTTCTCGGGCTGAACTCCCAGCACACATATCCAGAACAGAAACTTAGAATCAAATCTATGAATCGGATTGCATTTTGGATGGAAGTGCAATCGGATTGCACTTCTGTCGTGAAATTCAGCACCTTCCCGCATTACTTAAACAGCTTCAAAATATCGATCATGTGGCATGTCATGTCCATTCTGCTGCAGAAGACGATGCAATCATCCACACACCTACATATTTTTAAGCCAAATTATCAAGTGCACACTCCAGTGCCGTGTCCACATAACTAAGAAATATGTCACTTAAAACCAGCACAACCCTTGACCTGATACACACTCCAGATTTTTTAATAAACACGTTTCCATCCCATAAACGAATGTAGACTGCAGGTATGTCTAACAGCTCGAGGAATCCCTCAACCGAATCCGATCAACAACCCAAAAATTCTACTTCATTGTTGAGGACGGTAATGCAGTCCTACCAACTTGCCCATCTGTTGTTGCTTCTGAGAACATGTCAAGAATACTAGAAAAGATAAAAACAGTATGCACCTTGTACTGTATAACAAGAAAACTTGTGCTTGACAAATCACCATACGCTACCACGCAAACTAACACGATTATACGTGAGAACACATCAAGGATGTTAGAAAAATATGAATACAGTATGCGGCTCATGTACAATGACTGCACTCTTAGAGCTCTTACTGTACTCTTTGAAATGCAACTATTAACTGTACAACAAAAAAAACCGTGCTTATCAAAACACAGCCGCTACGTTGTGAACTAACCCAATTATACATCACTGCAGAGCAACAAAATAATCAGAACACATAGATAATACTAGATGAAAACAGTAAACCGCTCATCGCTATGTAACAGAAATATTCTACTGCCATTGTTACAACACGTAGCTGCCAAAAACACGAGAGTGATGCGGAACGGGATCCCTTGCACTGGATTGAAACTCACTTTACACTTTTTTATGCTACAGCAGTGACTCATGAGGAGGAAGTGACCTAGATTTGACTGTGACACCCAGCTTGATCTTAACCCCTTGCAGCCCATTGTCAGACCCTGCCAAACAATGCAACAGGGCTGTCGCAGTCCGCTGTCAGGTCACACCCAACTTGAGAGTTGAAGGTTAAATTTCGTGGTATTTCTCACTGCAATGCATCCACATTCTTTGTACGCATGGTGCACCTAAGTGAACTTTGATTGTTGAAATTTCTTTTTAAAACTAGGGTGCAGCACATGCATGTTCAGCATGGGCTTTCTGGATCCCAGAGCCTTTTCACATGCGCACTGTTCGCTGGAAGGCACAGCCGCTGTCTAATCGCGTGTTTTACGGTGGTGCACTTAGCAAAAGTGATGATGACTTCAGTGAGGAAGAGAATTGCATGCCTCCATCAGTTAGTGACGACAGTGATTCAACAGAGGCAAGTGACGAAGACCACGACGGCAGTGGCGACAGTACCGGGCGGATCACTGCTCTGTGAGGTACACATTTTCTTGAACGGCAGTGAATAGGTGGCAAAAGATTTTTTCCTGGCATGTAAAGGGTTTCATTGTCAATAGCTTTATTTGGAGACAGCTGTGAAATCATGGCGAGAAAAGGCAGCGAAATCTCCAGTACCACCACAACCCCATCCAACTGCTGGTGAGGTATCTAAGGGCTCGAGCCCATGTGCACGTATGGAGTGCAAGCAAACGCTAGATGAGATGAGCCATTTTATATTCAAGCTCCCAGGCCGAAGAAGTAAGGACTGCGCTCTTTGTAGTGACAGAAAAACAAAAAGAGGCAGAAGTGAAACTAACTTTCTGCAAAACCTGGAGTGCCAACACTAGCCTGCATCGAGGAGAATGCTTCAAGCAGTTTCACATGCTGCTGAAATATCGGTAAAGAAGGTGCAAGAATGGAAAACATTAAAGGTGCAAGAGAAAGAAGGTGCAAGAAGGTGCAAGAAAAAGAAGGTGCAAGAGAAAAAAATTAATATCCTGTGAGTTTTTCTTGCACAGTCTGTGTTTAAATTTCTTCACAGCGCTAGAAACTGCCAAAATAGTCGCGAACCGGAACGGCCGGAAAGTGGGTAAAAGTTCACGACTGAAAAGGGTAAACATACTGCATACTGATTTATGATCCTAATGAATGCAGTATTGGAAAGCAGGCGTACGCTTCACCACTGGGGTAAAGGAAGCACTTAGCCTTGATGTCGTTAAGCTTGTGTACAACGCTGCGTGCAGACAGGCTGCTCACCATGACAACTCCAAGGAAACTTGACCTGCACGGGTATGTGTACAGGTCGCACACAACGCGAAAGCGACGCCCAACGAGATAGATGCCTCCATTATGGCTCAAAATGTTGTCAACAATGACATACTCATCACTGTTGAGTAGCACACAGTTGTCGCCTTGAGTGATCTTGATTAGATGCCCACGGCAAACCACGTCAGCAAACTGTCTTGCACCTACGAAAGCTGGTGGAACAGGGCCTTGCAGATGTTCGTGAGAAACAGTTTTCTCCTTTGCATGCTTGCTTTTACAACCTTCAAACTCGCAAAGTCGCTTGAACACTTGGGCCAGTGGTCTGTTCCCTGACCGAACTACTATTTTCAAAATGCCCAAATAATTCTCAAAGGGGAAGCTTGAAAACGAGTCAAGGGGGCCCAAGGCTCGGACATCATCTGCAAGGTGAATGAGTCCGTGAACATTGTACACATTCACTGTTGGCCCGTAAAGCTGTGCAGAGGCTGCCTTTTGCACAAAGAATTTGAGCAGTTGGTCTGCGTAGTGAAGAAGCTGCGCTGGGCAGTCCTTCATGCAAAGGATGCGGATGGCCACATGAAGGGTCATGAAGTGGTTGAATGATTCCTCAGTCAAAACTCCCTTTAGTACAGAGGGACAAGCATAAAGAAGAAACAGTCTGGCTTCTGTTGCCTTCCACTTTTCCCCCACCTGCAGTTCCTCTAAGCTTCCTGCTGAAGTCAGATGGGGTGTATGGATACAGTAGAGCAATCCTGTCGCTTATTGCGTCTAACTGGGTGCTTGACCGCCGCACAGTAAATGGCCCCACAGCCCAGTACTTCAAGAACCGCCTCACCACACCAAGTAGAACCAAATGCATATAGTCGATTGGGAACTGGCTAACCATTCCCAACCCCAATTGTTCAAATGGAGAGACTCCGGTGTGGTGCTGCTCCTGCAGTCGTGCTGCAAATGAAGCATCATCTCGAAGAGGTGCCTGCGTACTTGGAAATGTCATCTTGTGCTCCCATTTACCAACCTGTGAGCACTTGTCACAGCCATAGTAGGCAGAATGGCCTTTAGTACACTTCACGAAAACTCTTGCTGGGTAGTCACACACAACAGCTCGTATAGCCACTTGCCACCTCTTCCCGAGGTACTCGACCCCTTCATTTGTCGCTTCCTGCACTTCTTCAACGAATTCCTCAAGGTAGCCGGTGAGGTCGCTTGGCTTCTTCTTTGCACTGAACACTCCAATGGGGAATGGCCCGCCATCTCTAGTCTCACTCACCATAGCTAGGATTGGCCACAGCTGCTGGTTGCTGTCGTGAAACAGTGGTAGCCCATAAACATTGAATGTCAAATGCAAAACATCTGCTTCGGGCACACGCAAACCTGAGGACAAGCACTTCGCCAGCGCTGGTTTCAAGCCAAAATGCACGTACTGCCCATTGAATAACTGCCGAATGGGGCATGCCCTCGGTGTTCCCAGGAGTGTTCTGGCGTCACTAGGGAGACTTGGCTCTTTCTCCTTGAGGATGTGTAGCAACGAGTTCACTGCTGCATGTGAAATGTTGTGCGACGTAGCCCAACCGCGCAGCCTGTCAGACAGGCTCGCCTCGGTGTCATCAAGAAGATCATGCTCTTCATCGGAGCTGTCTTCTGATGTGTCCTCGTCTTCGGAAGTGCCTTCGTTGAAAAATTCCAGGCCATCCGCGCTAGGCCACGGTGTTGTGTCGCGCGGATCCTGCGGTGCTGCGACATTCTCAATCGGCACTTGATCTTGCTGAGCACTTTCAGGGTTGTAGTGGTCCGAATGATGTTCAGGGTCATGGTTAGGGACTGATCTGTAGCGGACGTACGGCCTTTGAATGTCTCTCAACTGACTGGCGGCACGCGCTTTCGCCCATCGCAGATCCCGTCGCCGCTCATTCCGACAGGCGCCGGCTCGAAGCATCGGAGCTGAAGACACACTTGCGTTAAAGTTCTAGCTGGGGTTGATGCTCACGCACGAACATCTGCACTCAACCTTACACGATAAGCGAGTCCACGCGCAAGGAGGAGGAGAAAGCTTTATTGAACAGTGAGACCGAGCTGCTTAGGTATTTTTTTATTATTGTTGTGGTTATTGGGCGGGGACCACATTCCTGCGTCTTCGCCCTTCCAGCGAGCCAAGGCTGCTTAAAGTTCACTCTTCCGCTTTTCACTCTCCCACGTCTTCGTAAGCTTGAGCACGGCCGGGCTGGAGGAGCGTTGGGCGCGCCCTTCCAGTCTGGCCGTGGCCACTAGTAGAGGTCAGTGCCCGTGGCTTGAGCTACCTGTGCCCGCAACTTCGCCCGCCCCTCTCTCTCTAAAGAGCAAAAGCCCTGCAGTCTAGATATTTTTTTCACCGTGATTTAATTCTGTTTGGCTGTGAACTAAATAAATTTATGCTAAGAAAATAATTCTTACATCCTTAAAACATTGTGTGCTCTATAGATAATAATTGTGAACAAAAAACGCACTAGAAAAACCAGTACGGCAGAAATAAAGCGAAAAAATAAGTACGCTGGCTCGCCGTCCTTGGCTGTTCGTCAAGTTGCCGTCGTTTGTTTCAGCATCGCCCCTTTGGGTTGCAAAATTAAGGTGCGCGCGAACGACGCACAAAGCACTGCAATAAGCGTTGCAGGCACATTTGTTTGTGCAAATGAAACTCGCGATGCAAATGAGGCTTGAGACTTAAGCTCGCTTTCATGGGCGTTTTGGTTTTTAACTGGACGCTTTTCTTCCTGCTTTCGCGAGTCTACTTTAAACCTCACTTTCTCCCCAAAGATTACGAACTTGCATAGGAGGTAAAGCTGAATTTTCGGGTGAAGTGCGACAACTTTTTACGAGTACATTATCCAGCAAGAACAAGTGTTCAGCGCTGTGTTTGATACTGCTATCGTCCTGTTCCTGCGCTGTTTGTGACTCACTCAACTCTGTTGCGAGCAACCCGTAGCCAGCTGAAGTACCACTTCGAAAGGCCGCAACAAACAATGAAGTTGTGTTGTGAGATACTGCAGTAAAAAAACTGATTTCATTACGCCCATATGTTAAAGTATGCCAGCCCCCCCCCCCCTTTCTTCCCCCCTTCCGACTAGCATCATTGAAAAGGTTGGTAAACCTACAGTAAAACAACCTGCTAAAGAAAAAAAAAGAAATTACAAGTTTGGGTTTGGGTATACACTGGCGGGGCATCCAAAGGTCTTTCCCAGCCGATACTAGAACCTGAACGTATTGCTTCCTTACTCCACACTCGTATCTTCGTGTCCCAACCCCAAGGCACATGCACCTTTCCTTCAATCAAGGCAGAAGAAAGGCTCGCATCCCCCTTCTTCGAGTAGAATACAGTTAACCAAACCCCCGATACATGCATGTCGCTCTGTACACATCCTGTCCAGACCGTTCACTGGTTGTAGTCGACTCCAAATCAGCTACCTTTACCTCCCTCACCCTTTTCCATGCACGCACCACAACTGCTGAAGAGACAGCCATCGCCCTGGCAGCAACCATGGCTTCCTCCAACTATGTGGCAATCCTTACGTACTCACAACAGACTTGCCGCAACTACTGTATAGGCCACATCTCACCCTCAGCACTCAAGAATCTGACCACAATCAAGGAGCCCGGCCCTTATACAGATTGTGTGGATCCCAGGTTATTCTTCCCTGGAAGGAAACAAGATGGGACATGCCACTGCCCGCGCTCTTACGGTCCAGGCATTTTTGTCGACAAAAGGGGACCTTTCCGCACCTCCACCTATCCCCCTGTCCCTTCCCGATACGCTGAAATCTTATATCATCGCCAACTCCGGCTTCGATACTTACTCCCCCACCCATCCCTCAGCACACATTTGGTGACGACTACGGACAAGCACATACTGCAGCTCCTTCGATACTCCACTACATCTCCCTTCCAACTTAACCCTATACAACTGCCCCTCTTGCTCCACACCGGGCAACACCTATGGGAAACGCCCCTACGTGCCAACAAACCCTCTTCCTTCCCCATAACCTGAGCAGTGAGAGTGTGAGTTGGCCAGCTCACAGTGCAAATACCAGGAATGCCTCATCACTTGCACCCAGGCTGCTTTGCTTGCTCGCGGCTTTGTGGACTAAGAAAGCCACCCACTTTTATCTGAATGGATTAATGTGTTCCTCTCCTCCTCTTCTCCTCCTTAGATTCCAGAAATAACACAAAACGAGCATTAAGCCCTGCCAAATTGAGAAACCAAGAAAATTTTTAAGATTTTGAACAAATATAAGCATGGAATCGGTAAGTGTAAGAAGCTGATAGGTGGGGAGAGATCTCTTTAGCATCACCTGGGAATCATAAAGACAACAGAACGCGTCACCTCAATGCGGTGTCATGCCCACAACCAGCCAATAAGATCCGATGTGTTTGCATTTCCAGGTCATCTGTTTTTAGATCGTGTTTTCACCTAATTGAATCAAGTTTTGAATGATGCAGCCACATTGTTTCAGCCTGTAAAAAGAAACATTGTCTTCTGCATGTGACAGGTAGAAGCAAAAAAGAAAAGTTGTTGTTAACCCATATTTCCACTCTATTACGCCGTTAGGAAAAAGTGGAGAGCCGGTATGTCAATGTGTGTTTTTTTTCACCAAAAAAACAAGATTAACAGAGTTTTTTCTCCCTTTGAAAGTAGTGTGAGTGACAAGGGCTGAAGAAACAGCTGCGGCGTTAAACACGCTAAACTGTCCATGACTTCTGAATCGAATGTTGTTGATAGCACTCCCTCCATGTGTGGTCGCACTTGTACAGGCTAAACGGATCATTAAGTAAATGTCTGCTTAATTAGGAGAGCATTGCAGTTCACCCAAAGAAAGGAGTTAAAGTCACAGTGCGAAATGTGACTGTGCTCTGGCCCTAACTGACTTCACATGTTGATTGAAGATTGGGGAGTTGGTACAGGCATACCACATACAAAAACCTCCCGTGTTGTGTGCTAGCATATCATCCCTGTCCCTTCTTGATCAAGGAGTTGTGCATCTTAATGAGCTAGCACGCCTTGTAATGTCTGTGCTACACGGCACCTTTTAACTAACAATTGAATGCTTCCTTACAAGCGCGCCTCGTAGATAGTCAATGGTGCCGATGGGCAAACAGTTGATTTGAACACCTTCAGAGCACGACGGACAGCGTGTTCGATGTCTCGGACTGGGCATCTGCTTTTTCGGATGGGAGGCGAAAAGCAAAAACTCTTGTGTACGAGATTTCGGTGCACGTTTAAAGACCCCCAGGTGGGTCAAAATTATTCGGGAGGCTCCTCCACTACGGCTTGCCTCATCACCTACGTTGCGTCGGCGTGTTAAACCCTACAACCAGATCAATCATGAAAGGCCTTCAGAAGCCCTGCAAACGGTGGTGTAGCACAGGCATAGGACCGGTACCTGTGCAGATGTTTTTAGAGGGTTAAATTCTGCTTCTATTTGTGTTTGCAAGTCGGCTATATGTTTTACGTTTCTCTAATAAAAGTTCGGGTCAAGTTCAGCGCTCGCGTGTCATTAATTTTCCTAAGTCTAAGGTCATACTGCTACTGCCTGGACAATGATCGCCTCAAAATGTTCTCCTTTTGAAAGGGACACAAAATGGAGAAAATCAGAATTTCCACACTTAGGCTTCCTAGGAAGCTTTCTATTACTCGTCTTGTATAGACAGCTGCATTTGGCATTGCAGTTGCTACGGCACAAAAACACACAGAACACTTACAGCGACCAAGAGCTGGAATGACAGTCGTTGTTGCAGCCATTACATCCTGTTTATATTACCTGCATCGCTTGAACGCATTCAATGATCATTGAACTAAAAAATGTGATTATTAAGTTCTCATATTACTGAAAACAACAACAACATTTGGCTCAGCATACCTGAAAATTTATGTAATCATGCATGCACTGTGACTCAACTGTAAGTATAACCGCTGTTTGAGCATTGAGGGCCAAATCGATTTTGATGGAGTTAATGAAATGTCATTCAAGCGGTTAAAAGCCGTTGAGCTGCTGCTTTCAATTTTGAGTAGTCCATATACACCTTGACTACCTTTGAGGTTCATCACTGCATGACTGTGATAATTTTCAGTTTAAAAAGTCACTTCCTTCAAAGCTCTTTGGGTATTCCTTTAAATTTGGTTTTAGTCGCCATTTTAGGTTCAGCTAATACACAAGTATGAGATGGCAAATATGAGGGAGTACCAATCAATAACCACAAGTGATTAACTTTCGATTATTGTCTTAATTTGTAGGTAGTGCCACACACTATTTATTATGGCCCAATATGCGCATGCTACATAGTGAAATGGGTTGCACCCCATCGCCTAAGAATAATTTTTGAAAGACGCTATGCTGCGGCGGTGTGTGTTTGAGTGGGTTCGCAGGTTTTTTGCTGCCCGGAACATGCATTATTATATACATCGTCTTTGCTTCTTTGTCTCGCTGCGAAACGTCGCGTAAGCGTTTATTTTAATTTTTTGTCGTCGTCTTTTATCAGTCACACCTAGACACCGCAGGTGGTAAACTGCCGAAGCCGTGTTTAGCACATTCAAGACGGCGCGGCCCGCCGTCAAAACCAGTGGCAGTAGTTCAACGCCGAAGCTACAGAACTTCTAGTACACTCAGTTTTAAAAGAAGCCGTGAGCACAATCGACGTGCGCTCGTGCTTGTGATACTAATGATGTAAATGTTTCAAGCGTAACCTGCATATAGGAAAGGACAAAGCCAGTCCTTGGCACAATGAAGAAACTTTGGACATTTCTAACTACCTGTTTTGAACCTCGATCAATTCCCAATCAGTTGACGTTGGAGGTCCCCAAATAAACATTTACTTGTTCTGCTCCAACTTATTAGCGTCCCTGACATTTCAAGGCATTGTAATGTCTGCACCGAAAGGTTTTACAGCAAAAAGGCGTACTCTGAAATGTCCTCATCCCCGGGGAGCCGACAACACTTCGCCTGGCGTAAGCAGCTGCGTCATGCAATATCTCATCGAAAGAACCTCAAACACATTCACTATCACCGAGAGGCTTTCTCTGAGTCCTCATGCAACTTTTTACGGGATTCATTTATTGCAGCTTCTGGAACGGCGGGTCGAACACTGGGACGGTGAGACAATAAATACTCGATTATCCACCTCTGCGTCATCTTCGCCCTCCTCTGGCATAGCAAGTCGGGTCCGACTTCCCCTATGCCCCCCCCCCCTTTTTTTTATCGCTGTGCGAACAGCCCGAAGAAAACACGTAAGATAAACGTACACTTGTTTCAGGTGCCGCTTCGATAGCCCTGAAAGTCAACTCAAAAATAATCTGCAGCCTATGTGCAAAGAGCGAATTAGAGCGAATTGATTGATTGATTCACGCCCTTATTGATGCCCTGAGGCTACAGCCACCTGCTCTATATATCAGAGCTGTGCACAGTGAATGGGAATGGATGGGAAAGAAGCCGAAGTTATTCGTCAAACAATGGCATGTCTGTTTGAGCACTCATTTTTCGTTTGTAGATGCATTTTATTTGTCGCGTGTTTGTTTTCTAATAGCAGCGACACTGCTTTCCTTCCGTTTCCGCTGTGTAAGTTACATACCATATTCAAAAAAAGCTGGTAGCATCGCTCCGATTTATGTTTGTTCGTTTCCCGTAATCTAGTTTTGTGTAAATCTGTTTTACTGAGCGTGGAAAAGCAAGCCTTAAAAACGTACTAGCGCTGTTTTAAATACGTGTGTACACTGTGTGTACATCACGGCCTAGGCAGCCAAGGCGGCAAGGTACGTTATATTCCGCTGTCAAACACGGCGACCAACCAGCTTTGCCGCAACGCGCCGCTTTTTTGAACAAAACTACGACCGGAATGCTATTGCTTTAATTCTATTGCTTCAGTGCTGTGTACGGCAAAAATATCCTCGAAAAAGACTAGGAGTGCACTAGAACTTGTGTAATAAAATCTGAATTGGCTGAAAGCAGTATGTGTAAGTGATTACTTTGCAACCCGCAAAACAGGTGAAAGCGGGTGTCTGTGCTGGGGCCGCTGTGGCGGCTCCCAGAAATTCCTCTGTACTGATGCTGCCGGTCAAGAACCCCTCTCCTGTCTCCGCACTCCGACCCACCCGTGTTTCCCTCCCCTATGTTAAAGAACGAGTGAAACATTATCCCGCATTCTTCGCAAGGAAGGCATTGTCATCTCCCACAAGCCAGTGTCAACTCTTGGACGGCTCATACCTCGACTTAAAGAGCGGTCGCCAAAGGATTAAAAGCCCAAGGGGTCGTCTACAAAATTGTTTGCGCACAATGCCCCGCTGGTTACGTTGGGGAGACCAGGAACTTCCCGGAACGCCTCCGCCAACACAAAAACGACGTTCGCAAGTCTGACACTCAGCGCAATCAACGTTGGCGCAATGCATTGGCCGAGCACTGCGGAGAAGCTGACCACAGGATTAACTTTGACGGCGTGCAGGTGATTGGCATTGAAATCCATTACTCAGAAGGATTACTCCTTGAGTCCTGGCACATACAAGGGAACCGGCAAGGCCTGAATAGATCCCTCGGAGCCCTTCCCACGGTCTACGCCCACGGCCTCCGACGTGCAAGGGCAAGATTCCAGTAAGAAAAAAGAAAAAGAAGAAGACACCTATATAACCGCTGCTTCTTGTCGTACAGTCACCCCGGAGCCGAGTTTGCGCCGAAACGTCTCTTCAACGTGCAGTTCTCGCATTTTTCGTCGACTGACATCGCCGCCAGTAGTCTTCGTTGCTGCCCTGCTGAGAGTTACGCCGCAAAAACATCAGATGTCGAAGATGTAAGTATTGACAATTTATAACTCGGGGTATTTTTGCTTGGACCTTAAATGGTTTGCAGTATATGATGAATAAAATAAACAAATAAACTGGGTGGGCGCACCTGGGATTTTTGCAGCATGTGGTGCGCCTTTAATTGTTGCAATTTCTGATTCGCAAGTGGTGGGTGCTGCGCTGAAATTTCGCACGCTTGCTCCAACCTGTAGTATACTTTGTGTAAAAATATTTGGTAGGAATGCCCTAGTTTGTTTAGCAATTAATGAATGTCTTTGCGAAGACTGCTTGCCGCCTCCCCCCCCTTTTTTTTTGCTGCGTGCGAATACATGTAAAGGGCCTAAATATCCGTTGGCTGCGCCCGTAGCTCGAACTAGGTCTTTCTAAATTGATAAAAGAAAAGCAGAAGAGTATGGCACAGAATGCAACGTTTGTGCTGACTTAGGCGCAGTCAAGCAAACCAGTTATTCAAAATATTCTTGGAGCCAGAAAAGCTATACCGTCATAGTGCAATTACCCTGAAAAAGAACAAAAAACTTTGTGCCCTTTTCACATGGAGTTACGGTGATGAAAAATATGTTTTCACTTGTACTTGCACAGCCTGTTACATCAGCTAACGTAAGGGGGATTGGTGTTACAATATGACCTTCCGCAAAAGGCTAGTCCACTATTTCTTTGTTGCTTGCAGCTACCATGTCGTCGACTTCCTCGATGACAGGAGCACTTACGTTGTGCCCGAGTGGTGGCTCAAGAGGAGCAGGCTCCACATTACCGCCTTTTGGCCGCCATACAAGGTTACACAACAAGTGCTGCAAGCCATTCGTCGGAAGGAGCCAGTGACGAGGTACTGGACGGAGCACAGAGTGAAAATCCTGCACTCGTACAGTAAGCCACTTTTATGTTCTGTTACCAAAATAGTCAGTTGCATTACTTTCGGTGTATGTAAAATTAGGCTGGTTAGGGACCGACTTGCTTTGTGACTTGAAAGAGTGGAGAGGAGCCATGTTAGTGCCTGTAGCTGGCTTCTAGTGTATTGTGTGTGGTTGGTAATGTCATGCTTTGGGAAAAAATCAGGCATCCATTATAATAAATGTAATTATTTATTCGAACAGCTACCCTACAGCAAGCACTTCAAAAAGTAGAGGACGCTGAACAGACTTCGAACTTGGAGTCTGATGGGAGTGAAGAGCCTGTGTCAAAGCGGCAGAAGAGGTCTCAGGCTGCTGGTCAGCATGACAAAAGCCTTGGTATGTAAGGAACCATCTACTATATGAAAATTTCTGGCGCATCCTTCAAAGGTGCAGCAAAAAAAAACATAGGACATGGGAAAAAGTTATTTAAGCATGTTTTGAACTAAGGAAATGCTTGTGGTAGGGGGCAAGTAAAAAATGATTTGGGATAATTCAGGTGTTGTTTTGCAGCTTTGTGTAATTAAAACAGTTAAAATTTTTGTTTTACAGGTATTTTAGATAGTCATTATCATCAACTACTCATTGCCCATACCAGAAGCTTCTTCAATGCCTTTTACTTGTCTCCATTTCTGTGTTGGCTGAACCAATTCTTTGCACCCAGTATTCTGCCTCACCTGCGCTGCTATTTTTCTATAATAAATTCAGAAGATGCCTAATTAAAGCTGTATTTTAGCTTATTTTGTTCCTCATTTTATTGTATGACCCCTCTCAAACAAAACAGGTTATGCGATTACTAGTGATTGCATGGCATCCTTAAAAGAACCTTAAGTTGCTGTATGCGCAGTGCAGTCTTTATATCACAAGAATGAAAAAAATTGTGATGTTCCTGCAACACTAGGTGAGTAAAAGGAAAATTGAGTTTGATTTTATTGTTGCAGTGTTTTAAGCTTACATATCATGAGGGGGTTATCGAAACATGACTGTGCTATATCTTTCAAGGTCATTCGTCGCGTCGCAATGACCTCCAGCTGCCAGCATGCAAGCTGCATTTTTTCCTTTCTGTGCAAGCCCCAACTTTCTTATCGCTTTGCTTGCACGGAGCTTCACCACTGCAGCACCATGCAACTAGGTGAGGATGACACGGCTGCATCTCGTGTGCCTTGTCACCCGGTGGTGTCTTGGCCGTCTCTGCAGTTTAAGTGCAAGCAAACCTCATGACTAGGTGATGGTTTGACAGCTGACATGAAAGTGCTACTTTGTGGAATGCTTTGCGGATAATTGTTTCCTCAGCCTCTCCATCGGTAGCGCGCCGGCTAGACTGCCTGTGCATGCGCAAAAAAAAGTAGTCCAGTCTCCCAGCAAACCGTGAGTGAAACCTTCAGTGCAAGGATAGAGGATGAATCGTAAGTCTGCGCAGTCTCAAGGAGAGGCAAACCTAAACACTGTGCATAGTCTGCTTCCACCCGTGATAACTAGGTTTAGAAGCGTTAAACCCTAGCGATTCTTTTTTTCTTGGTCCCATCTATTGATGCGCTGTTTACAATGTTGCATGACAGTATTTAAGCTCTAGGTATGTCATTTGATTGGCATTGATCTTTTTGGTCTCTAAAGTTTTAGGATCAGCCACCAATCCTTAACCAAGTTGGGGTGATAACAGGAAGGATGAGAGCTATTTCCTAGCAATTCATTTTCATTACATTGTACTGCTTGTTTATTATGGGAGGTTATGAAGAGGCATACTGCTAACTTTTTAATATCCTCATGGCATTCTTTGTTACCTAGGTCCACCCCTGCCATCATTCCCAATCACAGGTGCGTTTTCATTAAGAAAATATTTTGCTTTGGAAGCGAAGTGTGAAGGGCTAAAATGTTGCTCGTAAACAGGAAAACAAATGTTTCTACTCCAGTGTATAAGTGTGTCAGTGTTTGATAATCTCTTGTGGAAGCGGCATTTCCGACGAAGGCAAAGTATGAAAAGAGATTTCGGTTTACAAATCAAAACCAGTCGATGAAATTAGGGGAATTTGTTTGAATTCGCTGCAAAAAAGGGGAAACATTATTAGAGGGCAGACTAAGACAACCATCCAATGTCCACTGAGAAATTGGTTGGTTAACAAAGATATAGGTGACAATAAGCAGCACTAGTTCTAAATTGGCTTAGCTTATGACACAGTGGTATGGTTTGAGCTTGCATGCCTGTATTATTTTTTTCTTGGTAAAAATATTGGTTTGAAAAATAGAGCATGCGCCTCTCGCAACGTACCCCCTTAATCAGGAAAGAAATGTCCGCTGTATCCGAAGTATGCAGTATCCGATTGGGGGGGAGGGGAGGGGGGTATGTGAGCGTAATGTGAGAACTTTGACCAGTATCGCGAATACATGCTATTTCTTCTTATAGCATTTACATGCTAATTCGTTCTTTCTACATACCTGCGGCATCATCTCTGCACAGCGTTCATGCGTGGGGGAAAAATCTCAGAACGCTGTTTTCGAAGATTATCACTAGCACTTTTAAAAGGCCTAGCACATGCAGTCGACTGCATAGAGACGCACGCTAAGCTGAGCAAATAAAGCAGCAGTGTTACAAGGAGCAATTACTAACGAGCTATAAAAATAATTCATGGACAGCAGAATTACCCAGGCACTTTTCAAACCCTTCGTGACGAAGCAGGGTTACCCGAAACCGCTCATCAAACAATTCAAATCGCTGCCTGACGTTTCCCCAAGGCACCTTCCACATTTGTTATGATCTTAGTCTGGTCAGTACAACTGCTGATACGTAATAATCTGATGAAGGGCGTGAAATTGAAACTTAGACCAGCTGGACTCTGCACAGCCAGCAGCAGATTGCACGCAATGGATGGAAACTGTCCCCCGGCTTGAGGCATTTCTTTTCTTTTTCACCAAACGGAACGGGAACGAGGCATGCATGGGAGTGATAATGCCAAAATTGTCTGAACCTGGGTTCTTTATTACATAAAAAAACTGATACTGGCAGACTCTATCTCCGGGTGCCCCACTCGGTGTATTAGACATTGCTGTTGTTCAGTCATAGTTTTTAGGCAGCGTCCTTGTTCATGATGGCCGAGCGTACCGTCTGCTTAGACAGGCCCATACTTCTGGTGATTGTGGCCTATTTTTCGCCATGTCGCCATGCTTGACAGCGTTAATTATGTTCAGTTTATTAGAGAGTGAAACCAGCTACCCTGCGGCTGGTCGCCAAAAAAAAAAAAAAAAGAAAACAATGGGTATCGGCACTGGCTTGACCTGGCTGCAGCACTAACCTGTTCTGTGCCAACAATTCTACCAGACATAGTAGTTTTCTCTCCAAAATAAAGAAAGCATATCAGGTGCCTTCACCGCGGCAGTCTGCTATTAACATTGAGTCAAAACAATTTTCGCCCAAAATTTAGTGTGTTGTAGCCGATAGTCTGCTATAGCCAGGTCGGTTTGAGCTGAGTGCATTCCACTTGAAATGCCTGGCAACCAAACAAACTAACAGAAATGGTCTGCTGTAACCGGAAGGTCATTGTTGCCTGGTCGGCTGTAACGAGTGTAGACTGTAGTTCATTCTTTGCGAAGTAAATTTGTCATCCTTCCTCGAGCAATTTTTTAGTCAATCAGTGCCATTCATGGAAGAACTCTAGTAGTCCAACTAAATTGTTTTCGCTCACCAGGGTAGCTTGCCTCATAGCTCATTGGTATCCTGAGAGCCTCAATTACCTAATTTCTTGCCTAGTATTTTAAGTGTGCCCTGGCATATGCAGTCCAAAATAAGCATTTTTTTTTCTAGAGCAATTTCATTATGAAGACGAAGAGCGCACATACTTTCACCTCGATAAGAACAGTTTTCAGCCAGGTAAGCAAGGTTGCTGCACATTGTCACATTAACCCCACATGTATTATTAGTGCACATCTTTCCGTTACTTGAATTTCCATAAAAACAGCAGTGCTAAAGAACGTGTGAAATTTTGCATTAATCACTTGTGTAGGACCTTTTAAATGTTACTGCGCTTATCCTGGTGTATTAGTTGAGAGGTCTTTTGAAAATTGAACTACCCTTAAAGGGACACTGAAGTGAATTTGTCAAGCTCCCGTTTTTGCTTGGACTGCGTAGACTGGCTCAAATTAGCACACTTTTCATCGTTTATCCGGTTGACAAATCGATAATTATTTTACAAAGCGCGAAAGAAGAAAACTACCATGCGCGGTTTACGGCGGCCGCACAAACTAAGCTGTGACGTTAGGAGGAGCGGGCACCTTGATTGGACGATGCCCAAGGTGAGCAACCAAACAAGTTTCGGTTTCGGTTTCGGTTCTGTAAAACACAACTGGTGGCTTTGTTGGATGGGCATTCTCAATAACTCAGTAATCATCGTACCGCGCTTCTGCCATGTTGTCAGCTGTAAAATGCATAATATAAGCCTCCCAGGACGGCTTGGAATCGTAGCATTCACTAGCCGAGGCCTACGCAGTGCATGGACGCCCTCCGCGTACCCGCAGACGCCCAATGTCATGCGCTTTTCCCCATATTTGGAGCTTGCCTCACTCATGCCTGTACCGTAAAAAGCGTGTTCGCACCAGGCCAAGGGTCTGTTCATTCTGGCCTGTGCCCACTGCCCGCAAGCAGTCGGTGCTTATGGGAACAGCACGCCAACGAGAACTCGCTAGCGCGCCAGTGCCAGCCTGCGCGCGTTCTGAGGAGGAGGAGGAGTGAAACTTTATTTTTGATCAGAATAGAAGAGTTAGGGCCTGTGGCGCTCCGCACAGGTGCAGTCCCTATTCCGGGACCCCATTGGTCAAGGCCGCCACTCTCGCCCGTCGAACTAGAGCCCTTTGAGACTCCAGCCCCGAGCAATTGAGCAGGGCTGCCTCCCATGCCTCTCTGGTAGGGGAAGGGTTGGGGGATAACGCAGGGTTGCGCTGGCATGCCCACACCATGTGGAAGGTGTCGGACACCTCCCCACAGTGCAGACACCGCCCATCTGTTTTAGGATCGAAATGCTTTGCTACTGCAGGGCACATAAATGTGTTCGTCTGCAGGCGCCGCAGTATTCGCTCATCGGCCTTGCTCAGACCCTTTGCAGGGGCTGGGTAAAGCCGGCGGTTATCGCAGTAATGTTTTACGATTTCTCTAAACCGCAGAAGTGGTTTGCTAATCTCCGAGCCGGGAGAGCATGGGTGAGGCGCCCGGTGGGTAAGCGCTCGGGCAGCCGCGTGCGCGGCCTCGTTACCTCTCAGACCCTGATGCCCCGGAGACTGAACTAGTTCGTGGAGCCTTGAACGTTGCGGCCCAAAATAAAAGGTGAACTCAATGTAGAAAACATCGGCAGAAAACGAAAAAGTTAACTTACAAAAAAAACAGCTCGTACCCGCGGGGACTCGAACTCGTGACTTGCAAAACACTCGCGACAACACACCTTGCGCCCCAGACCACTAGGCCACGAGACCGGCTCAGCCGACCTTGGTTATATAAGGTATATTTTGTACAACACGTTTACACTTTTATTTAGTTTTAGCATTTCAAGCAGCTTAGGTGACTATTTGTTGTATTGCGCTCGTGCAGCAAGCGTACCCCGAGTTTCCACAATAGCTCACGTCTAGCAACTGCATTTCGTAGACGGAAAAGCGTTCGCAGATGCGTAGTCGTGCTGCTGACCGCTGTGGTTGTTCGTCCCAGCGCAAAAAAGTGCTTCCCGCACCCTAGTTTTACGCTGTACGGTAAAAATATCAGTTGATTTTATTTCCTTAGTACCTATATTGACTTCGCTGATTCTTCTCCCGCCTTCAAGAGGCCTTATATTTTCCTACTGGCGTACCAGTCAGCGAAGCGTCGCATGTGCACTTGTGCAGCGCTTGTGTGAAGCGACCTTGACTTGGAGCTAGATACAGTGTACAAACTAACCAAGTAAAGAAAGGCACATTCTTCCATTCACAAACGTGTCCTGGCTTCGTTTCAACTGAGCGAAGGAATTGCGACGACCCGTCGGCGGCCGGCGGACGAAACGCTGGGCCGACTGACTCTGTCTGAAGGCCGGGGAGCCGTGCAGTAGCGCAGCCAATTGTGAGCTCGGCACCTCCTGACGTCACACGAAAACGCCACAGAAAATGGGCGAGCGTAAAGAGAGGAGGACAGCATTTTCGAATTAATTTTTCTACTAAATAAAATCGCGTAAACGCGCCCAGAGTGGTCGAAACATGGCCTGGGGACTCCGGGCTACAATTTGCGCTAGTAATCCCACAATGTTTACATTATCACTTCAGTGTCCCTTTAAGTTAGGTCTTTTGTCATTATCTAGAGAGGATAAGGTTGAATAAAAAATAGCAAAGTAATAAAAAACTCGATTGTAGGTGAAGTAGCGCAGCCATTGGCAGCGATGTTCCAACATATGCCAAGTTTGTAGGCTTTGCTTATTTAAATTTTCGAAAGTTTAGTGGAATTGTTGTTTACTTAAATAAAAGCATCTTTTTCTTGCAGCGCCGCATACAGCCAATTCACCTCAGTTGGTGGAATTAGCCGCACAAAATGGTTCGTTTAATAGTATTTCTCACAGTTTATAAAAGCTGACTTATGGCTTCGGACATTTTCATATAGTGGAGCATTTTTTCCAGAAGTGCAGCGTGCAGCAAGTTCCACCCAGTGCTTGGGATCGGCTCCTCCGAGTGGTTAGTAAAACACTTTCTTCGTTGGAAATTGTTGGTGGCGACTTTTGTGTGTTTTTTCTAATAACCAAGTACCTATTTCTAGCAGGGCTACAGGAAGTGAACTCACAAGGATGCCCAGGATTGGCTCCCACCAATGGTTAGTTAAATATGCTAACTTGTAGTCTTGACAGTGCCTCCTGAAAATTTAGCATGCCACCAACGGCAGTGGGGCTCATTCGTTTTATTGTGTCCAAAATGGTGGCAAAAATTATTAACTAAAAGGAAAATCGCAGGACGAGTGCTTCGTGTGGCTTCCTTCGACTTTGTCACTGTGTTCTCAGTGTTTGAGCAGATTGGGGTTTCCTGGCTGTTGAACATGAGGTGTTATAGCTGCAGAGGCTGTTTGAAGCGGTAAGCCACTCCTAACCACCTAAGGCTTCATGAAAGATTGCACAGGTACCGTATAAAACTGGGAAGTATAGGTCGGCCCCGCTATTATATGTCCGAGCCCCTACCTTGAGGTGGAAAAAAAAACGGAGGCTTGTTGAACCCCGAAAAGCTGCGGAGACAAAGGGGTTAGCGATAGTGATTATATGCCTGAAGACGCAGTCTAGAGGGCCATCTATCGTTAGACCAGCTGCAAAATATAAAGAAAAGAAAATGATAAGTGCAGGATGCCGCTTGCCAGGAGCGCAAGAGAACGTATTCATTCTGTCTCAACGATGCCGCGGCAGGCCGGCCCGCATCCGGGCATGCGCTTCCTTGTCTGCAGTGATTGGGAATGATAGATGTTCGCCCTTTGCACAATGGTTGTGGTGACATGGGTATAAGAGTAGAAGAAATTGAAAAACTTTTGCGGTGGCTCGGTGGCTAAGACATTGTGCTGCTAAGCACGAAGTGCGGGTTCGATTCCCGGCCGCAGTGGCCGCTTTTCTGATGAAGGCGAAAAGCGAAAACGCCCGCGTGTGCGAGATTTCGGCGCACGTTAAAAATCGCCAGGTGGTTGAAAATTAATCTGGAGCCCTCCACTACGGCGCGCCTCATTGCCTGCGTTGTCGGTGCAGTAAACCCTACAATCAATCGTGCACCAATACATCAATTTCGACCCGATCTCATCTTCTGTGTTTGGTGAACCACAGCAGTCCTTCCTTCGCGTCGTCATCGTCGCTAAAGATAATGACTGCTTTCGCTTCTTTGCTTTGTGGCTAGCTGTACTCATCTTTAGATGTCGCATGAATTTCGCAGCAAAATCAGGCACAACGGAATACCGTGCCGCACACGGGATTAGCATGAAGAACGACCAACCAGCTACCGTCGCCCAACACGAGAGAAGGCCAGCGCGGCTGAGCCTGCTAGGCTACTTGCACATTAAACTGAAGCTTTGTGGTGGCCGCCGGCCGTTGGCACTCTACGTGATGATGATGATAGTTACTGCACTTAAGGGATACACAGAGAAACGGTGTTTTTGTTGTGTGCGAGAGTTGCAACGCTGTTACTTCTAGCCGAATTGGTAATACTGATGTTCCTCGATTATAAAGGGGGAACTCAAATACATGTGTTATTCTGAAATTGCACTATATTGTCATTTGTAGTTCTCAAATATTTTTACATTGAAAATATGGGGAATCTGGCGGGGATTCTTAAGATATCCGTAACTTTGAGAAATTCAATAATGTGGGGCTCGTAGCAATGAGATTTGACTGTACTATGAGCCCATTAGGATTTTTAAAAACTGTACTTGGTATAATTAGATGAATTTTATCCAATCAACTACCTTTACAGGAATATAAATAGCATCAGCATGCATGGCAGGTCTAATGACCCATAAGAAATTACTTAATTAGGCTCCAGTATTTTCTTTATAACTCAAAGAACAATTATGCCACTTGTGAACTAATTATATTTGAAATGAGGAAAACAAAACACATGTACAATGATTTTTGTCATCATATACCAATTAATAAGAAAGTTCATTTTAAGACCAGCGTCTCCCCTTCAGTGCTACTAATGCTCTTATCTATCACTGTAAAAATTGTTTTGGTACTGAACCTCAACAATACAAGACTAATTCTCACAAGCTTCAGTCTTCTGAGATAAAATGTGTTTGTAAATAAAGACCAGTGAATATTTTATAACTTGAAGGTAAATTTGTAACACTTTTGCAGAGTCGTGGCACTACGAAGTTCAGCACGAGCAGCAGCGGCCATTCAGTGCTGGAGTGGGGGATCTGAGCGACTCAGGTTTGTCTATAAACGCACGTAAATATCTCTAGCTTTTTTCAATGTACCTAGACACAAATGTGACTGACCGTTATTTCAACGTGCCTTGATACAGATGTGCCCGACCTCCTTGCTTAAAGCAGTGCATGACAAGCTGTAGTTTCTTCATTGAGGCTACCGAGAAACACCTGGGGAGGTCATTTTTGATGCCAGTTCCTCCAGCTTTGCCGTACTGCACATAGTTCCACATAGTTCCTGTAATGGCCTCGAGAGTCTTGTGCTTACAAAAGCCTTCTTTGTAACTGTGCATTGTAAAGTGGAGAAGATTGTCAGCAGCTTCTAGAATATGAACGGCATACCTGGGCAGGAAGAGGAATGACCACTAATCTTATGAGGACTAAATGTTGGCTGCAACTTAACTCACATCTGAGTGTCACATCCTGCCATTTGGCTTTATGCTTCAAAGCCACGTGTAAATGACAGGCTGAACCCGCCATGTTGTTTGGCTTGCTACTGTTGCAAATAGTTCGTCAATGCAAACAGTTCAAGCTGGAGTGCTTGCTGCCAACGCAATTCAATCATAAGAGTGCAACCATAAATGTGGGTAACAAGAGGTCATCAACAAAATGCAATGTACCGGGGTGGAACAGAGTCCCTGGGTTTGGGAGCAGTCCTGGGAGCAGGCAAAAGTGCTTTTTGTAGCAAGGCTTGGAGGCAGCCGGAAAGGCATTTTTGGAGCAGGTTTGGAGCAGCTAGAATTGCATTTAAAGCAGATTTAACACCATTTCACAGCATTATGTTGCCTCCCTGCTGGCTGCTGTGCCAGCCCCATCCAAGTTGCATTTTATATAATCTTGCTATTTAGGCATTCCAACCGTGCCCCAGAACCTACTCTGACGCAGGACGCAGTTCTTGTACTAAATCTGCAGGTTTACAACAGGCGGACTTATCTACCTTGGCCCTAGCGAGCATGCCTCATTATCACCATTCAAAGGTCAAATCTCATTCAGAACCCAAGGGGAATCAGATAAGACCCTTGCTTTGCATCTCATAAACGGCAGTGTTTAGGTGAACTCATGGTGGCATTCCATAAAACAAGGTGTTTGCTTGTCTTTTTTTTATCTAACAGCGCTTTTAGTGCATGCGATGCTGAACATAGTTTTGTATTCACCGTAACAGGTTTGCGAAGGTCGATTAACTTACGGCATAGACTGCATAACTGGAGCGTGTTAGAAGGTATGATTAATGGTGTACCAGCCCCCACTTAGCAAAGCCAACCTGAAAGTTCCCAGCCAAAATTGAGTAATTACCTCACAACAAAAGTAAATCGAAGAAACAAGCAAGGGCAAAGCATCCAGGAACCGTTTCTGTTCTATACATACTGCTAAGAAAAGTGGCGGATAGCAAGGCGAGAATCGTCAAAAATGGGTGACTAAACTACAACCTTTCATGCGAATATTATTTCATGTGTTTGTGATAAGCCTCCAAAATTTTTACTTTTGGTTGTTTTTCATTGATTGTGGCGCTGCGGCAGACACCAGCAAACAAAATTGTGCAAATGCGAAACAAACAAATGCAAAGAGAAAGTGAGGAGAAAGTCACTTAAGCCACGCTTTTACGGCTAAGCCCAAGCCAGCTTTCATAGGCCGCCATAGCCTTGATGAAACCGAAACCCTAACCACGTTGATGAGACTGAAAGCACGATGTTTCAGCCAAGTTTTGGGCATGGGGGCATCATGGCGGTCGTATCTCTCGCAGCTCACTTGCGGACGCAAAACGGCGCTGATAAAACGGGTTGGGCACAACAGGGTCTGTTCGGTGCAGGACGTGCAGGTAAACTTTGGCGCACAGTGTGCCGGCACAAATGTTGCAGCTGTTCCACCCTTGAATGTAAGGATGAGGTCTGAAGTTTAATGGCTTAATTTTCTGTTGCCCTCCACATTTAGAAGAGGTCAAAGTTTTAGGGAAGTGGGGAACCTTGGATAGTGATCTTCAAAAGCAGTTGCTGCTTCTGTATGTGAAGCAGAAAGCCAACAGTGTGTTGGCAAGCTTAGCCGTACACGCCTTGCCTTCAGTGTTGTGACAGCTAAGCTTGCCTGGTTTACCACTTTACTCCCTGCTGGAAATTCTGACCCCTACAAATCGTTCAATGTAGTAGCCAAAAATGTATCCGATCCATATAAATTTGAGCTTTAGATGTAAAGCATTGTACAGTATAAATCGAAATTTTCTCCCAGTGGATTCAGTTTTACTTTTCAATATGTTTAAAGGCGAAGAGGTGACTAGGTGTGGGGGAAAATCAGATGTATGCACTTAAAGACAAGTGAGGCAATGTCGTCACGAATAGGGATAAAATAGTTACAGTAACCAAGGAGCTGTATAGAGATCAGTACAGTAGCCGCGACAACCAGAATAATACCGAATGAGGAAGTAGTTCAGAGAAGATAGACATCCCACCAGTAACGACCGGAGAAGTAAGGGAGGCTTTGAAAGAAATGAAAGGGGGCAAAGCCCCTGGTGAGGATCAAATAACAGCAGCAGACCTCCTGAAGGATAGTGGGCAAATTGTTCTAGAAAAACTGGCAAACCTGTATACTGGCAAACCTGTATGCCTAATGACCGCAAGTGTACTGGAATCTTGGAAGAATGCGATCATCATCCTAATCCATAAGAGAGGTGACATAGAAGGACATGAAAAATTACAGGCCGATCAGCTTACTGTCAGTCGTCTACAAGGTACTTACCAAGGTAATCGCTAACAGAATCTCTGCCACCTTAGATTTCAGTCAGCCTAAAGAACGAGCAGGGTTTTCATAAAGGCTTTTCAACAATGGACCATATTCACACGATCAATCAGGTGAAAGAGAAATGCGTGGAGTATACTGAACCCCTATATATAGCCTTCAGAGTTTATGAGAAAGCATTTGAGTCGGTCGAAAGCTCAGCAGTGATTCAGGCATTGCGGAATCGGGGTGTAGACGAGCATTATGTAAGAAATACTAGAGGATATCTACAATGGGTCCACAGCTACCATCATCCTCATAAGGAGAGCAGTAAAATACCTATAAGGAAAGGGCATCAGAAAAGGAGACGCAATCTCTCCAATGTTATTCACAGCATGTTTGCAACAAGTATTCAGAACTTTGGATTGGGAACAGGTGGGAGTAAGGGTTAATGGAGAATACCTCAGTAACCTCAGATTTGTTGATGATGTTACCCCTGCTATGTAACTTGGGGTACAAATTGCAAAGCATGCTTACGGCACTGTACAATCAGAGTAGAATTGTGGGCCTGAAATATAATATGGAGAAAACCTATAGTAGTGCTCAATGGCCTCGGTAGAGTACAGCGGTTTGAGATAGGTGGCAAGGCAGTGGCAGTGGTAAGCAAATATCTCTACTTAGGCCAAGTTGTGACCATGGATCCCAACCATGAGAGATGATTAGAAGGATAAGAATGGGGTGGAGTGCATTTGGCAGGCATTTTAATATAATGAATGGAAGCCTACCATTATCTTTGAAGAAAAAAGTGTGACAGCTGCATCTTACCGGTACCCCACCTACAGGGCAGAAACTTGGGGCTCACTAAAAGGGTTCAACTAAAATTGAGGACGACTCAGCGAGCAATGGAACAGAAGATGATAGGTGTAACATTAAGGGATTAGAAGAGAGCGGAGTGGGTCAGGGAAAAAACGCATGTTAAGGACATATTAGTAGAAATTAAGAAGAAACGGGCATGGGCAGGGCATGTAATGCAAAGGCAAGATAACTGTTGGTCAAGTGTAACAGAGTGGATTCCTAGAGAAGGAAAGCATTGCAGGAGGCCGCAGAAAGTTAGATGGGCGGATGGGATCAAGAAGTTTACAGAGATAGATTGGTCGCAGTTTAGCACAGGACCGGGATAATTGTAGATTTATAGGGGAGGCCTTCGCCCTGCAGTAGGTGTGGCTGGTGATGACAGTGATGATGTTGAAAGGTGTCTGCGTTAAACTATAACAAATCCGATTCTTGTGTTCTTGGTGCTTTGCTTATATAACTAAACAATGCTAGTGAATTACAGTGCAGAATCAATTTTTTTCTACTAGTAGTAGGGATTGCTGTGTTTCGCTTGCACAGTTTGTCTTCTTATTCCACCAGGTTCACCCACCATCATGGAGCAAGTACTGGCAGCCTGCAGGCACATGTTGGATGGGCAGGCGAAGGTGTTCCAGGACGTCATAGAACAGCAAACTGGTGAGGTACCTTTATAATACTTTGGCAGCTTTGCAATTATGATTTTGCAGATCAGCACCTAAATGATAGTTTCAAAGTATAATCAGATACTCCGTCTGGTTATGTGCCCTATAAGTTTTGTTAGACTTGCCTGCACGAGCTTTGGCCTCTAGAAAGGAGTGTGCATTTTTGTGCAAATGAAGGAAAGCTTCTTGAATTTTTAGCGGGAGGAAAAGTTTCATGTCAGCAGTTGCCACCAAATAGTGCAAAATTCTTTAAAGATAGATGGGAAATGGGAAAAAATTATACTCGCCATGCTGTTTTACTGCTTTACTTAGCTGCACTAGCTCTTTTTCTGTTAACAGCTCAGCTATAATGGCAGACGACTCTGTATATGGCCCCCGGTGTTTATTTTTTTGTGGCATTGTTATTTGAGTTAAGGGATATTGAACCACAGAGCAAACGACGAGACAAAGGACGATAGCAAGAGGGCACACAAAACTGGATTTTATTTTTTCCAACGACGCCAGATATAAACGAAATTGAAGAAAACAAACAGATGAAAAAACACACATGAAAAAACGGCATGACAAAGGCATAGAACCAACCACACAGTTAACCGTTATTGGCACGTGTCCTTTTAAGATAGTGAGTGCAATTGAGGCTATACTGACACAATTCTCACCCAGGCATTTAATCTCAGCGGCCTCTATAATTTCCTGAGTAAGCGTATTCACGTTTCTGCCGTAACGCCGGCAATCTTCAAACAGCGGCTCGCAGCCGCATTTGTCCAGTGAGTGGCGAAGATGACCAGCCGTTTTATTGTTAACATTATTATGGTGCTCCCGCAGGCGATCATTGAGGCATCTTCTGGTCTGACCGATATACCTTTTCCCACAATTTAACGGCAGGTCGTAAACTACGCCTTCAACGCAATCAACGAAGGGCGATCTCTGCTTCATGTGACACTAAGCTTTTTCCTTCCCCAAACCGTGGTTCATGCTGCAGAGGGCCGACAGTTTCTTTGTGCTTTTCTGCCCCAAAGAAACTGGTTGGGCCAAGCTACATGGAAGTCCATGTGTAAAAAAGCCCATTATTGGAATATTAGTGGGTTCCGGCACTTTTAATTTGCACTCACTGCCCCGCCGGTGGCATGGTGCCTGATATATAGCCACAAAAATGCACGTGCTGTATACACACGAGGCAGCATTGCATTCAAAATCAGGACATAAGTTTAAATCAAGACTATCCCAAAACCTCATGGCTGTTGGTTTGGAACAGGTCTTGCTTGTGGATCTGAGTGTAGTGGTGTGTGGTGTGCTGGTAGATGAATACATCAAAGTGTCTTGGGTCAGAAGCGCTGAATCTGTCACTGCCAGTGACTATATGAGGGGGAGGACAAAGCACCAGGGCAGCCGTCTACTTGGGAGTCATCACCGGATTGAATGCCACTCGTCTCCCCCCCCGTTTTGGATAAGCTGAAAAGACCTTTTGCTATATTTACTCGTTAGAGCAAAGTGTTCTGCCAGTCGCCTTCAAGAAGAAAAGGCAGAGTGCAATCATGAACATTTTCAAAGCATCAAATTCTTGACATGCCCTAGCTTCCCAGTCGAAGCGTAATGTTGTTCATTAGTTTAAAATTTTATTTATTCGAACTGAGATGGCTTCCCTTACAGTTGGAATTAATGAGTTTTTACTATAGCAATAACTTTGAATTTGGTGCTTAATTTATTGTCATCAGGACAACAAACAATCTATATGCTTGTCTTACAGCTTACTGGGACCGGGCGCTCAAGAACCAAGCCGACCTCCTCATGGAGGTTCGAGCTTTAATGCGGCAAGGACGGGAAGGAGCAGTAACTGCCCCGACCCTGCCGGATGGTTGCCCCCCTCTGCCTGTCACTAGTACGGCGGGCATGAAGAGGTTGAATGACTACTTGGGCAACCGGGAGGTGCTGCAAGAACTGGTATTTTTCTTCATAACATCATTATTTTGCATGCATTCGGTGAAATGATGAAAACATGTTAAATTTGGGCTTTTTAGTTTGACGTTTGTATGCTCATCTTTGGCCCTGAAAGCCATCTGCAAGATACAGAAATCAACAATTTACGTTCCCTGTGTAAACTAAGAGTGGTTCAAATTATCAGGGACAAATTCAAAACAAAATGGCCATTGCAAGCTTGGGTGATGCACGATGTGCGACTAATTTTAGATCATTTAATCATATGAGTGAAAGAATGTATATATGTGCCATCACTTTTCCAACCACTCAGTATGTGTCACATTCATTTGTTCTGTAAAAAGTCTCCCTTGCTGACAAAATAGGTGTGCTGATGCACTCGTTTTCAATGCTTGATGTCATAAATACTGCCGTCCAGTTTTTAGTCATTTCATCAGTCGATTTTTGCTGAACTGCAGTATATGATTTGCTGGGGTTCATTCACACTTGGCGTTGCTTAGAGCAATGTTGTTTGAAACAGCTGTCGTCTGAGACTCCAGTGTTTCTTAAACGTGAAGCCATTAACAAGCAATGCCCTATTGCTCACATATGACTTTTTGCGCAAGAGAGAGGGTAAACATATTTATTTTCTAGAAAAGAGTCTTTAGGGTGGCCTCCTCATTCCAGGAGTCAAAGCAGAACTCTTTTCACGTATGCATTCTACAGGCTGTCTACCAAAACCTGGAAAACGGGGAAAACTAGGAATTCTCAGGGATTTTTAATAGTCTGGAAAAACTCTGGGAAAAGTCATGGAATTTGTGCTTCTATGAGGGAAAATTAGCTGTACTTCGGTAATGCTGGCTCAAGTAACAGCAAGTCAAAAGTGGACAGCCTTCCGGAGCCGTCGCTGATGGCGCCATCTGAAGTCACTGGTTCCAGTAAGAACTAGCTTCATACAGCTTGCAAGTCACTCCCCCTCCCGACCCTCTGTATGCTTCCCTCGTGTTCTGGCTTGTTTCCCAGACTCCTGCAAGGCGGAAGAAAACATTGCCCGCCGCGATAGCTTGTTGTGGCAGCGTAAGGGAGTCTACAGGGGCGGGGGCAGTAGTAGCTTTCAATCCTATGCTGGAACACCTGTGGTTTCTAGTAGTTTACGCCTGTTGTGAATCTGGCGTAATAATAAAAACACATTTCTCTTATTTTCAACTTTAAAAGTTCTCAGCTGTATTCAAAATACGTCCTAAGTATCTAATATAGACGTTGTACCCCATTTTAAGAGTCACTTTTTTAACTGCAAGCTGGCAATATATTCCGGTGCTATGAAAGACAGCTTTGGCTGCGCGCCAAAAGAACTACGTGGAATCGCCATAGCGGGGTGTAGTTAAGATTTCCAATGTGAATCACAAATAAACTCTTCCCGCTGATCCTGCGCAGCGCTTTGATGCTAGAAGTATGGCGGCCTTTAGGGCACCTAACGTGATGGTGTTTAAGATGGAGGTGTCCCTTGTCTAAACAAAATAAACTCTTTGAAGCAGTGAAATACAGCACTGAGGCATTGAGTGCGAGGTGAAAACATGGCAGTACGGTTTTACCATTTTTTTATATTTCATTCACTGTGAATTTTACTACCACTCTGGTTATGTTTTTTGTTTGAAATGAAGTGAAAGTTACTTGTTCGCATTCAAACTTTATTGGTCATATTTTATTTTATAAGGTGCTTTTTAGAGGGTGACTGCAACTGGTGGAGTGGTGGCAGCCCGTGCTGACGTAAAACAGTTCTGTGTCACTCAGGGAAAACCTAGAAAACTCGGGGAATTTGAAAATGTCAACTTGACGTTTCCCCTGACACCCCTGATTCTATACACTTGCATGATTAAATTCATTTGCATATCTCGCCTTGTCTTTGTGTGTGTGGGGGGGGGGTTGTCTTTTCACAAATTTAAATGCTTTGCTTTTAAATTGAAAGTACTTATACCAACTAGCCGAACCCAAGTTTTCTGAATTTTAGGGACTAGTCATTTTTAATGTTGCTTCTAATAATTTATTAAAATGGACAGATTGAGGGCATAATGAGTCCATGAGAACTTGTAGCTTCTTACTAAGAGACTTCTATCTGAAATTGAGAGGGCCTAATGTCATCAGAAGCAAATAGGCTAGTGTGTTAATGAAGTTAATGTTTGTATATTCAAGCACTCAATTCATTTTGGGGGGGGGGTGTAATGGGTGATGTGTTTGTGAATTCTGCTAAGTGCACTTCCCCACTTTTTTACTTTTTTTTTATAATGTAACTTCAAAAGTGTTCTAAAAAAAAGCAGTGTCAAGAGTACCCGTACCGTCCGACGGTGCTGCACTCAGCACTGCAGGCATAGCTAGTTTTGTCCTAAGACTGAATTTTTTGTCTAGGCTGGGAAAGGGCAGAGCTCTCTGCCTGCCGTTGTGGTGTAGAAGTAGCATGAATTAGCTTCCAGGCGCTAAAGGTAGTGGTTTAAGTCCGGTGCTTGCTTCCTTTATTATTTTTGTAGGATTAGTCTTAATTGGCATTTTCATGGCTGAAAATAATTTTGGGGGTTTTAAATCATTGCTTTATTCTGTTTGTTAGGTTATGTTACGTTACGTTAGAGAAAGCGAAGTAGTCCCAGACATGACACTCCTTTACGAAACTATGGTGACGTCACATCAGTGAAGTGTCAGACAGCACTGTAGAGACATCCAGAAGATGTCTCTGAAAGCTGGAGCCATGTGCTCTGAATTACTCAAAGGCAACGAAATGGATTATGTTATGTGCAACAAATTGCTTTCTCATGTGCCCATATTGGAAAGGTGGTTTCGCTTCATATGCTAATTCTCTTTGCATTAGGCTTGTAAGTGTGATTTAAATTTTCTTTTTTTTTTTCGTCAGGCCCAGTACTTCAGCCACATGGGTGGCCATGACCTGAAAGCGGCGGCCCGCACCATCCTGGCCATGGTTATTGGCCATCAGGTTGCACTAGGCTGCAGCTGGGCAGGTTCAAAAGGGGCCAAGGAGGCCTTTGTGAGCTGGACAACATTGTGTCCCTGGTACTACGGATTAGGTTGCACTGATTGTATTCTCTAGCAGAAGGAATTCGGTACCTCTTCGACTAATAAACCTTGAACATTCAAATTTCTTTTTAGAAATGAATGCTGGTGCTGTTTGAGATTGCTCTCTGGAATTGTTTTATAGAGGCAGTGCATATAAGCAACCTTGTGATATTTGAATTTTTTCTCTTTTACAGTACAATTGTGACAAAGTGCATTCCTTTACATCAAATATTATTACAGTAGTAAACATACTGTTTGTCTGTTTTCTTTTTTTCAGTTTCAATACAGCCCAGGTATCCCGAAGCCAACAAGGCCATCGTGGCTGGCGTAATCAAAAAATGGCTCTACTCCGCAGGAGACCGTGATGGTGGCCGCACCAACCGAAGGCAGGTGGAGGGCGGCATTTCGGAAAAATAAATATCAGAATACTTGTCACCACAGGCTTTGTCTATCACTTTACCTGTTCCTCAAAAGGATGAATAGCATTCTTTTGAAGGACACGAATGCTTATGTAGTCAGTATAGCTTACAGCTATAAAGTGTGTTGTTTTAGGAACCATGACAACGGAATTTGAAGGGGCTCAGTGGAACCGCCGATGTAAGTAGCACGGCTGTACGTCTACCATGGATCAACAGCTGGTTTACACCAAAATATGAACAGAGGCCCCACAGGAAGTTCAAAAGCCGCTACTTGGCATAAGTTGATCGTATGTCCTTCGGCAAGAGTTGAACAACTGACCCTTGGCTATAGTTGGAACAGCCGTCCTTAAGCATAAGTTGAACAGCCGTCCATCGAGAATAGGGGAGCAGCTGACCTATAGCAATGCTGAACGGTTGGCCAGCGGCATGGCTGCTCGGCCGGGGAGTAGCTGTGGGCCCCTTGGCGTTGAACTGGTCACCGAAGAACAGCTGTTGGGTGTATGCCAGGGGACTTTCACCAGACGGCCAAGGCCCACATTTGAGTATGGGCTTCACACTTTGATGGAGGAATGGCCGGGCATGAATTACCTGGCCAGGGATGGACAGCTCATGTTTAGCCGTACATGCTTGTGCTGCTTGGGTCTTGACGACGGGTTGGAGCAGGGCGGGGTTGACGAAGAGCTGCGGAGTAGGTCATCGCTTGGGGCTGACGGGGTGCTTCTGAAGGCATAGAAGTTCCCAGCGCCTGTTGAACCTCTTCACGGATGACGTCAGTCAGAGAAGCCACTTGAGGTTGCGGCGTTGTTGGAAAAAGCTTCTGAAGCTCCTCCTTGACCACTGCTCGAATGGTCTCGCGCAATGTATGGGAGCTTCCAGTTGCGGCACCGATGGTCTCCGAGACCAGCGCGTTGCAAGGGCGGTCGTATTGCCTCGTTCGAATTTCTAGCGTCTTCTCGATCGCGGCCGCCTCGGACGCGAATTCAGCCACCGTCTTCGGCAGGTTACGGACTAGACAAGCAAAAAGCTCTTGCTTTTCACTCCTCGCATTAGAAACCTGACCTTCTTTTCTTCGGTCATTTCGGGGTCCGCACGGCGAAAAAGTCGCTTCATCTCCTCAACGAAGATCACGACACCTTCGTTGGGGTGCTGCGTTCGAGTTTTAAGCAAAAGCGTAGCTCGCTCTTTTCTCACAACTGTAGTGAAGGTCTTAAGGAACTCCCTTTTGAATTGAGTCCAGTCGGTCAAATAACTCTCATGGTTCTCGAACCAAGTTCGAGCAGCATCTTCTAAGTAAAAGAAGACATGCCGGAACGTTTCTTCGTCGTCCCACCTGTTGAAGATGCGGACGCGCTCCAGCTTCTCCAACCGTTCTTCGGGGTCTTCAGCGGGGGCTCCCCGGAACGATGGCGGTTTCCGGGGCTGCTGCAGGACGATTGACGACTTTGTTTCTTGCACCATAGTGTTGACTGCAGCGTTCTTTTTCTTGGACCCTTCTGGCATCAAACCGAACTAGGGTAGCAATCCTTGCAGTCGGCGGCTTTTTCTGGTTGGGCTGGCTTGGCGGCTTCCAGATGTCGTAGAGAGCATAAAGGGTGAGTACCCCGCATTCTGGCCCCGCCTTACATCCGAAGTCACCCACTACGTTCGGAGTTGCCGTGACTGCCAGCGACGAAAAACGCAGCCGACACGACCCGCCGGCTTTCTGCAACCGATCGCCGTCCCGTCGAGGCCCTTTCAACAGATTGGAATGGGCCTTCTAGGCCCGTTCCCTACGTCATAATCACAGAACAAGTGGATTGTCGTGGCGACAGACTACATGACGAGCTACGCAGAGACCGCCGCTCTTCCGAGGGGCACTGCACAGGAAGTCGCAAAGTTCTTCATAAGCCAAGTTGTGCTGCGACATGGAGCCCCGGAAGTCCTAATCACGGACCGCGGAACGGCCTTTACTGCGGAGCTGATGCAAGGAATATTACGCTACAGCAACACGGATCACAGAAGAACGACGGTGTACCACCCCCAAACGAACGGACTAACAGAACGTCTGAACAAGACAATCGCAGATATGCTATCAATGTACGTTGATGTTGAACATAAGACGTGGGACGAAGTGCCCCCGTATGTCACATTTGCGTACAACACGGCTATCCAGGAGACGACGCAGCTGACGCCGTTCGAGCTTGTCTACGGTAGACGGCCAACTACGATGCTCGACGCCATGCTTCCGCACGTAGAAGACGACGACCTCAACACCGACGTCCAAGAATACCTTCAGCGTGCGGAGGAGGCCCGCCAGCTGGCTCGAGTTCGTACTACGCGCCAGCAGCTCGTGGATGCCGGGCGCTACAACCTCCGACGCCGAGACGCCGAGTACCACCCAGGGGACCGTATTTGGGTTTGGACTCCCATCCGACGACGCGGACTCAGTGAAAAGCTTCTGCGACGATATTTCGGACCCTACCAAATTCTACGACGTGTCGGCCAACTTACCTACGAGGTGATCCCCGATGGTGATTCCGGAACATCACGACGACGCACGCGGCTTGAAGTCGTCCACGAGGTTCGCTTCAAACCTTACTATGCAAGATGACGGACTTTTTTTTGTTTTTCTTGTTTGTTCGGACTGTCTTTTATTTTAGCATCGGGTCGATGCACTCTTAAGGGGGGTTATGCCGCGAACCAAGTATGGGCTTGCTTATTTATTGTTTGTTTTTACTGACGGGCCACGCCCGGCTGTGTTATCTGCGTTCCAAGCAAAGCGCGTCTTCCATTCTTTATTTTTATGCCGCACGGGCTATCACATTCAGATAAGCAAACTGTTTCGCCCTAACATCGCTAGCCCAGAATAATCGTCTGTGATCTACAATGTTCTGGATGTGAATCAACGGTTCCAGAAACACTCGCGCCGAAAGATAAAAAGCCTGCTGCGCAGACGCCTCGGCATTCGATTCTGCGACGCTCGCCGACGCAAGTCACTTTGTTGACCGCTGCTTCGCCGCCTCTGTATTCTTTTGAGTTGTTAGGAGAGCACAAGTTCGCTCCAATAAACTTGTTTCTCCTTCATAACAACTGCGTCGTCCTTGGCTTCGTGACAATACATACCGTGAGGGCAAATTTCAGTTAAGATCGACTGCCACGCAGAGAGTAAAATTGCTCTTCTCTAACCAACAAAAGAAGGCCTTATTTTCTGAATATATCGTTGTTTGAAATGAAGAAATACGGTTTCTTAAATCTGGAATGTTTCATTAATTGAGTAAAGATTCTGTTCGAACATTTGGCCCCGAAGACATGTTGCAATAAAATAAATATTGAGAGCAAAATAACAATCTAATAGTGCTATAATATAATGGCTTACGCAACCTCAGATTCGACGGAACACTGCGATACAATCTCAAATTGACTACATCAACTGTTGCATGAGAAGTGACATGAGTCACCGTTAATCAACTCTTTATGACGTCTTCAGCAGGGTGTGTTGAGATAAGAACACATAAAGTGGTTCTATGAGCCTCTTTTGTTTGAGATGAGACTTCAGTATTGTGTAGAACACTGCATTCTCGCCATTTAACCGGCATTATTTCAGTAAGAAACGCCGTTGTTGTTCTAGTAAACAAATAAAAGACGCAAAGGACAGGGAGGAATATTACATTTTGCATGGTGTGGCAACGGTGGCAACGGCAATTTCTGAATCCTTGCAGTTTTTTGTCCAAATAGTTGCGAACATTGCTGCTGTATTCAGCAAAATTGACCTTTTCATATTTATTTATTTTATTTATATTTGTTTATTGTTACTGTCAATCCCTTCTGGGATTTTTACAGGAGCAGGCATAGTCAAAGAGCACATCTCGAACAGATTTTTTTTACAATAGTTAACGAAGAAGTATAAGGAAGGTTGACACGAAGTACAGAGCTTGCAGTAGCACAGAAATTATACAATACAATAGAGGCAAGAAAGATAAGCAGCGAAGAAAAGATAGCGCTTGCTCAAAAGGTATCGAAATCAACAGAGAAATTATAAAATACAATGTAGGCAAGAAAGGTAAACGGCGAAAAAAAGATAGCGCTTGCTCAAAAGGTATCGAAATCAACACAGAAATTATACAATACAATGTAGGCAAGAAAGGTAAACGGCGAAGAAAAGATAGAGCTTGCTCAAAAAGGTATCGAAATCAGACATATCGCCGCACATAAATAGCGTAACATGGAAAACCTGTTATCGAGAAAGGACAGCAATTTCAGCAAGAGAAGCGAATTTGTCTACTGTTGTTTGTTGAGTGATGAAGCGATCTAATAAATTCCACTCTCTGATGGCGCGGGAAAGGAAAGAAAAGTACAACGTGTCGTTATTGCAATCATATTCTTCGAGTGTGTGTGAATGTTTGTATCGCGTAGGACGGGTGTTGCTGGTTCGAACGTAGGTATCGGAGTTTGTCTTTAACAAATTGTGACAGAGTAAATACAAAAGCTTCAAGCAGTGTACTTTGGCACGCTTTTCCAGTTCACTAAGGCCCGCATGCTGTAACATTTCAATTGGAGAGTCACTACGCCTGTACCGGTTAAAGATAAACCGCACGGCCTTACGTTGAACGATTTCCAATAAAGCAATGCTCGCCTTTGAAGCCGCGAACCAGGCAGCACTGGCGCACTCCAGAACTGGGCGTATGTAAGTAATAAACGTGAGAAGCTTTGTTTCGTACGTGGCTTCTTTCAAAGTGCGCTTCAAAAAGAAAAGCTTGTTGTAGGCTTTAGATGTAACATGCTTCACATGTGCATTCCAGCTAAGATTAGACGAAATTGTTACATCTAAGTATGTATATTCGTCAACTGATTTAAGAACCAAATCGTTAATTTGATAGGAAAAGTTTAATTTTACTCTCTTGCGCGTCATGGTAATAGAAACGGTTTTTTCAACGTTTATTTGCATTTGCCAGTCGCTGCACCGTTGAGCTACTTTATTAATGGCGTTGTTGAGGCTCAGCTGATCATTTCTGCTTCTAATTTCCTGAAAAAGAATGCAGTCTTCTGCGAATAACCGGATCCTTGCATCATTATTATTTGTAATATCATTATAAATATTAAAACAATAACGGAGCGAGTACACTGCCCTGAGGCATGCCAGAAATAACTTTTACGATTTCAGACGCATAGACGCCATACTGGACATATTGGTACTGGTCAGATAGGTAATTATAGATCCAGCGATTGAGGGGACCATCACCAAAAACGCTCGTTTGTTTAGAGATGAGTTTTACACGTGACACGCGATCAAACGCCTTAGACAAGTCTAGAAAAATAACAACAGTTTGTGATTGTTCATTTACGGCTCTCGCAAGATCATGTATAGTTTCAATGAGCTGGGTAGTAGTCGACAGTCCCCTTCTAAAACCATGCTTGTTCGGATTAAGCAGGCTATTTGTTTCAACGGCTTCAGTGAGGAATTTTAGTATGATATGCTCAAGCATTTTCGAACAGGATGAAGTAAGGGAGATAGGCCTGTAAGTTGATGGGTATGAGGCATCCCTGATTTGTGTATTCCGATTATCTTAGCTATTTTTCATTCCTTAGGGATAGAACCTTCCCTGAGTGATTTTACATAGAGAAGGTGATGATATTTACTAATCTGCTCTGCATACCTTTTTAGAAAACTATTAGGAAATTCATCTGGACCAGTACTTTTCTTCTCATCCAAACTTCGTAATAAGGATACAACACCAGATTCAACAATGGATTGCGTCCCCAACAAGTAATAATCACGCGCTATTGAAGAGGGCTTAGTTTGACCATTATCGAGGGTGAAAACATTTCGAAAGTAATCGTTAAACTCGTTTGCTTTTTGCTTTGAGTCTAAGTTGGATGGCTGGGAATTACGATTTTGCGAACTGCGCATGTATTGGTAAAACTTTTTGGGAGCAGTCTTCATAAAACTATGCAATGTGACGTTTGAAAAGTGTTTCTTAGCGTCGCGAATTTTCTGTTTTAAAGACAACGTCATGGAATGTAATTGTGCCCGGTAATCAGAACTGAAAAGAGACTTCTTGGATTTTCTTAGTCGCTTGATTCTGCGTTTCATACGAATTATTTCTCGAGTAATCCATGGTCTCTTTTTTCTTGTGTTTTTTTACTACGGTGGGGACAGAGTTTTTGATGCAGTGAACAACGTGATTTTTAAATGATGGCCACACGTCATCAATTCTGGACCGTTCATCCTCATAGAGTTCGTAGTAATCGGGAAATTCGTGCACCAGATAGGTCATTATAGCATTGTCATCTGCTTTTTTGGAATGCAAGTACGTGCCGTTCATGGGTTCGTGGGTGAACGACAAATACAGTCGGCAATGTACAAAGAAGAGCTATATGATCAGATACACTTTCCACGCCTTTTTTGTTGGATAGGAAACGGTCGCTAATAAAAACAAGGTCCAGAATTGAACTGGACGCTCGGCGAATACGAGTGGTTTCTTCAACAACTTGCCCAAGATTAAACGAAAACATTAAGTCAAATAACGCGTTTTCTGTGGCATGCGGCGCAGTGACAGTTTATTCCAGGAAAGTTGAAGTCCCCCGACATGACTAGTTCGCTACCTAGCAGGTGCTTGTGCATATAGTCGGATAATGAAGCCACATAATCAGTATCAGCGTTAGGGGGTCTGTAGGTGGCACCAACAAAGAGAGCACTACCATTCAAGTGTATCTTACACCATACGGCCTCAACATGTGGCACGTTGCCCGTAACAGAGTAATCGATGCCCTTAAAAAGGATCGCCATGACCCCTCTTCTAGAGCCCCTGTCTTTGCGTACAATCCTGTAGTTTACATTTTTTTTAAATACTTCTAGAAATATTAGCGGGACCGATGGCATTCAAAATTGGCAGTTAAATGTTTTTTTCTACGACGGCCTAAAGGCGCTGCGCTCTACTTTTTTGCCTTCACACTAAACGTTTTTACACCCTTTTAGGCCAAAAGGGTCCCATGGCTAACATCCTTCAAAGGAGTTTTGGCAAAAAAAGGTTGTACGCATGAAAAAGGGTTGTTGAGGATGCTCAACACCCTAAGATCAGTGGTGGTGGTGGTGATAATGGCGGCGATCAGTGATAATGGTGGTGGCGATCAGTGGTGGTGATAATGGTATCTTTCGCAACGCTTCTAGACGTGAAGAAAAGAGTGAAAGCGTTCAACGAAAGTGTTGCAGGGTCGCTTTAACGCCGTTTCAATAGTGTATTTGATCCGCTTGCCTCCATTTCTGGCTACCATACATGTGCCCTGACGTTGGCAACTTGTGCGGTGTAAAATGTTAAGCAAGAATCACTTAGTTTGTAAAAGTACAAAACAAAATTTTCAGTCGTTTTCAAGGCGGTGTCAAGCCAGAAGCATCAGCCGAATCGGCTGCGCACCTCTCGTCGGCTTGCGTGCTCCCGCTGAAAGAAACATTTACAGTTACCTGAGGCCATAGGATGAGCCGCGTTCGGTTTTTATGCTACTTGCGAATTGTTCCTTTGTCGACCGTACGCAGAATAAAGAACGATAATTATCGTCACGATGTTAGATCACACGACCTGGCGATACTGTCCCACGTCGAGGGATCGCAACAGCTCGCTCAAGAGAAAGCCGATAAGTCGGCTTGTTTCAGCGGATATTATCCCAGAGGAGCCGGACACGAGGGGCGCTGCTTGTCGCCAAAACGCCAGTGAGGAGCATTATACGGCGTCGCCGAGAAAATAGTTCGTGCGTTGCTCAAATCTCACATTAGGGAGTATGTTAATCACCAGTCGATTTTTTTGTTTATCAAACTGCGGGTTTATGAGCTAAGAATAAAATCAAACTGAATCACATACATGGCCCAAACTAACGTGTACGACCATGGAAAAGATTTTGCAGTAGATTGTGCAGGTAAAAGAACTCTTCAAAACTTCAGATAAACGCGTTCACCCTTTGCTTCAATTATAGGAGCGCTGCGAATGTTGTAGCTATCGAAGCACAGAGCTGCACTGCCTGCTTTGCTCACCGCAGCAGATACGCCTTTTGATTCTGCATTGCTTTTGTGGCTTTCTTTTAACACCGGAGCTGTTTATCTTGAGCGTGCTCCGGTGGCGTTAGCAAAAAATACCAAGAACAAAACATGATCAGCATGTAAATGGTGCACCACCGCAGAAAGGATGTTATAACAGTAAAGGCAGCTTTGAGTTCTGCTAGAATGTGAACACAAGGGGAATTGCGTATGCGCACCCTTTACAATACCATTTTAATGTGATATTCTTTTATTGGCTATGAAAACATAAAAATAACTTAACGCAGCTTGCACCAGTTATGCAAGACGAGAGAAACAGTGCAGCTGAGGGTAGACCTAGCTTTTCCCTTCTGGGATCCGCTGTCGGTGTTGGAGACCGTCTCGAACGGCCTTGTAAAATCCGGGTATACTTGGCCTCCCTCCTGAACACCTAGCCTAGCCCAGCAAGAAGATCGCGTGACCTAAAAGGTAGCGAAGCCCAGCAAAGCCAAGTAAAACTTAGCAAAATCGGAAGAAGCTAGGTTGAACCTTAGCTCCTCGGTTTCTCCAGCTAAAAATGGTGCAGTTTGCTCTAGTGGCACAAGTTAAACCTGCACCATTTTTAACAGCGGAGATGACGTTGCTGGCCGTAATGTGTGCGGTGTCATCAAAAAATCTCCAGGCATACTTACTCCCGTTGCCTACCGCATATTTGAGCACGTGCCTAAGGTGGAGCGCCCGGCGGCGTCCAGGCTTGCGCATGGCACTCGGAAAAAATACCAAGAAAACCGTTCACGTGTATCCGCGCTTCAATGGGGGAGCTGCACAAGACAGCTCGTGATACACACGCGCCGTTCGTGAAGTCTGTTGTCGCCAGTTCTAGCCCGTGCTGACGTGTTGCACTTTTGAAAAAAATGGAAAAGCATTCAGACAAATTGATCCTCGGCCGCCGGTCATGCCTGAGGAAGACGACAATATAGATGGATATGCCCAGGAGTACTATTACCACAGTGAAACGCGACGACGGAACATGTAAATAAACAATTTCATACGTAATGCCATACGTAATTTCATACGTAATGCCGGTGTGTCCTTCAGTGCTTACATAGAAAGAAATCCTCCAGCTCATAGCTATAATTCAAGCCTTGCGAAGATTGTACAGTGGAAGCATCTCCAATTTTTTAAAGTGGATATCGAATGCGTTCATAGCTGCAGCTGAAGGAAAGCCGGCTGCATGTGTTGCATGTGTTGGTTGACTACGTTCTGGAAGCATTTAAGATTTCAAAAAAAGTTGAAAAATTGTTTCATGGTCAGTTTAAATCGCCCGAATGAGAACATTTGCACAATACACCTATAATATGAATTTATATATATATATATATATATATATATATATATATATATATATTATATATATATATATATATATATCCCGAAGTTATTCCGAAAGCGAAACGCGGCACTAACAAAACTTAAACACAGAAACACTCCTGCTTTTTTTCCTTCGAACCCGTTTGAACCCATTTGATGTGGTTCGAACGGGTGCGAACCGGAACGGAGTGCTGCTCCGGAACAGAATCCAGAACTGAACCCGAGAGCCTTGAACCGAAACCGAAAATATTTGGCCTCGGCACCCGGTTTATGACAGACTACCTTGTCTTTTTTCTATTGCGGATTAGTGTATCTCGCCGCACGTTGCGTTCCCGCACGTAACGCGAATAAAGAGTTGAAGTGATATTCGAGCTAGCGTCGTTCCTGCCCAAGCGGCGTACCCCGGGAAACGCAGTGGCGCGCCGGTACCAGCCGAGCTGCCTGGTGGACGCAGCGGAGCGGCGGAGGGCGGGTGGGAGTCGGGAGGCCTGGAGGGGGGAGGCAGAACCAAACTGGCATGTGAGGGCAAGAGCACAACCTCTCCTCTACGGAAGCTGCGCCTCTTCGCATTGTGGCCATGCCAGTTAGAACGCCTTCAAGGCCAACCCGGTGGCGGCGCTTTTAGTGCAATAACAACGCAAAATGTTTCCCCAGGCTCTCCAGGGTAGAATATGGCGCTACACTACGGCTACGGAAGTTGCCCCTGCGCCTCATTTTCATCAGCCGCACGTTGCTACGCCCGGGGCAGAAAGTACCTTACGGCAAGTATTTTAAACGTGACTCGAGTCGATTCTGTGATTTTTCACACGTCATCTGCTTATAAATTTCTGGAGGGGCGAGAAAAAAACCAGGTATAAAAAAGACGACCTTACGCATGAAGCGCAATCTCGTTTCAAAACGCGCTCGCGAGCGCTGACATTACGGTGCCCGGAACGCCGATGATGGGCCCCAAACAGGAATCGTCGTTGACAACGCGTGTATGAAGGACGCTGGATAAGAAGGCTCTGACGGCTCGTGGGAGTGCGCCGCAGGAGGGCTAGCGATGAAACTCGTTTCCGCGACGGGTGCTTACGAAGCTTACCGTGATGTTGGTGTCGTTTCGCGAAAACGTGCTCTACTAGTGGCGACATCGAACCGTCACGCACGTGGGCGCTGGCCACTGGTGTATCAGGCTTTGTCTGTGCTGTATGGTTGTGGGCGCGCGAATGCTCTTGCACTGCTTGCAGCAGCCCTGTAGTACTAGATGCTTTGTTAATGTGCTTCTCAGCGCAGATTTGGACTAATTCGCGGGTGGCGCTGGTGAAGAGGATGGCGGCGGTGTCGCTACACTGTCATTTCTCTCATTAGCTCCCCCTTACAGTTTGGCCACGCGTAGCCGCTGAAATGCGCCCTCCCCGCACTTTTCCCGAATTCTTCGTCGTTCGGCGCTTGTCCGAACCACGTAGCATTTGCACGGGAGGTTCAAACCTGATTTGCAACAACATACTCAGAAGCGGCGACGTGCTTATAGGTAATTGAGTAGCGCGCGCCGCGATACGTTGCCTCATAACGCGATTTTTCCTGATGCGCGGCAGATATGCGCCGTTACAGAGAAGGCTGCAGTTAGACCTGATTGATTGATTGTAGGGTTTAGCGCGCCGACGCAACGCAGGCGATGAGGCGCGCCGTAGTGAAGGGCTCCGGATTAATTTTGACCACCTGGGGATCTTTAACGTGCGCCGAAATCTCGTACACACGGGCGTTTTAAATGCGAATGCATTTCTTAGTCGAGCCATGTCAGGCGCCGTGCGGCGTCCACGCGCCCGCAGTTGTTATCTCTCCGCTATCACCCCCTCTCCAATAGCAACAGCTGCGAGCGCGCGCGCTCCTCCTCTCCCCTAGCAACCGGAGCAGGTGGTGCGGGCGGATCAGCGGCGAGTGAGTGGAGAGGAGGAGCGCGCTCGGGCGTGTGAGGGCGCTCGCATCGCGGGAGCTCGCCGCCCAACCTCGCGCGAGACGCCGTTGCCGCGCAGCTCGACGCGGCTATGGAAAGTGTCTGTGTGCGCTCCAAAAGCTCTGACCCCGTTGTCTTGGTTGGTGACTTTAACGTTGACCTGCGAAACACGAGCGGACAGTGGCTTGTCGAGTACATGCGCACCAAGTACTCTATGCAGTGTGCCTCAACCGCCTCCGAACTCTGCCCCACCACCATTAACGGCAGTTGCATTGATCTAGTCTTTACCCGAAACTGTGACGCCCGCATGCTTCTCAAAGACCCTTTGACCGTGCACTTTACCGACCACAAGGCAGTGATCGTGGCCGTCAAGTAGAACAACAACACAAACAGGTGTTAAATACATGGTTACCCTACAAATCACCATCTCCTCATTAATTATAAATTCCGCGCACTCTCGCGCAAAAGAAATGCATTCGCATTTCCTCACGATTCGCATTTCCTCACGATTCCCTTCGGGGAGGTGGGGTGAATTTTTTGCTTTTCGCCTCCATCAGAAAAGCGGCCGCCGCGGCCGGGAATAAAACCCGCGACCTCGTGCTCAGCAGCGCAACGCCTTAGCCACTGAGCCACCGCGGCGGGTTAGACCTGCAGTTAGACCTGCGCACAAATTTCGCATTAACGAGTATAGTAACCGTCTGTCCATTTTTTTGCACTCGTTAAATATAAATATGTTTCCTGTAAAGGGCCTTAATATAATTTTTATTTTTTTATATTATGACGGGCTCTATACCCCGTATTTAGCGTTATTTAACCATTTATTTTAATTCATTCTTCTGGATATGATAATACATACAAAGGCTGTAATTCTAGTCATTGCTAGCGTTCTATTTTTTTTACCATTCACACAGTAACAAAAATTGATGACCAATCTTCTTGTCGAAGTGTTCCTAACGTACAATATCAAGCAAGAACTAGGTCTCCGTTACAATTGCGATCATTATCCCAAGCATAGCATTTGAAAAAATATATTGACTTATTTATTAGGATAAAGCATTCTAACTATGCTAGGCATACGAAGAGGACTAAGATATTGCGTCTTCCATTTTCGTGGCATGTGGCATAAAATTCAGTGTGGTATGAAATAAACTATGTGAGAAACATTTGGAATAAGCCCTTGAAACTAACACCGAATGGGGAGTGTACGCTTAGGTTCTAAGCAAACACAATGCGTATTTTGCTAGTGCACCTCAAGAGTATATGAAGGGGCTCTTTCGTAAAAATGGTTCACAAAGCCGATATTTACCAGGGTCCTGTACAACTTACTTGAAGTGTCTGTGCCTTCTGCTTGGAACGTGTGCGTTTATCGACCAGAGGGAGACGGTGAAATGCCGCACTAACAACTCAGCAAATGAGCTCTTCATAGGGCGTCAGGGCTGGTACACAATACAGTGAGAAGCCACTAATATGTAGTCATTATTATGCTTATTCTGCCCTACAGCCAGTTTGAGCGCACAAAGCTGATGACCGGATTCTGCAATTAATTCCACAATAATTCCTGGTACGTTTTTATGAAGCCCTGCTAATGGCTTCTCCATTACACATAGCTTCGCGTGGGGCTACTTTTTACAGCTTATTCATTTTCGAGTTCTCAGGCCAGACAGGCAAAGACGTTTAGTTGACACGCACAACAACGCTTATCTTCGGGCTCGTCTTCCTAGCTTGTAACCCCGGCCAATTTTTAAATGCAGAGCATTTCACTAACTCACGATGTCACCCGCGTTGACGTCCGTAGTCCGCACCGTCGTTGTCCCTACTATATAAAAAAAATACTATCCGGCGCCCGGTTTCGATCCCTCGACCCTGCGGGCGGAACGCAATGTACCTGGTACTCTACCCACTGTACCCCAAAGGCGACACTGAAAGGGTCGGTACGAACGGGCCTTATATCGTTGACTCATTCAAATTACTGCTGACGAGCGCTCTCTCGTCAGCAGTTGCCACAAGTGCAACAACATTAACGTAACGCAAGCTACTTAACGTCGTGCGCCCCCGGAAATGCTCTGCATTTGATCGTGCACCTCGCGAGGGGGATGTTTCACTGCGACTTCTCTCGGTCGCGGGACCCGTGGCGCCATCTGGCGGAGGCGCGGCATAACTCGTAGCACATTGAAAAGATGCGGCGCCAGCCAGCTGTGTGTGTGCGTGCCGCACTTGTACAAATGGCGAGTGCATTGGCTGTCCACAGAGCAAAGCATTCGTGCAAGTAAGCCGTTTTTTTTTGCACTGGCGTGGGAAGCTTGAAAGAAGCTCAAATAAAAGAGGGGAAATGCACCAAAATTCAGCACTCCTGCTTACGAACCAGACACTATGTCTTTACACAGCCTTAAGCGTCAGCGTAGAAGGCTCGTAAATACAAAGCATTCAAAACTTTAAGTGAACGTGGGGGAACTGCTGGCGCTTTTGGCAATGAATCGCCCTCTGCATACTACCTCTTTGTGTTTGAATTACAGTCAGTTAAAACTACGCCAGCGCATATACCAAAATCGGAATCACAATCAGAAAAAGTGTTTATTTGTTCATTCATAACCTACACATGAGTGACAATACAGAAGCAAGTCCCAGAGCCAAAGTCTCAAAAGGTACCTCCTGTTAGTAAGTGCATAGTCAAATGGTACATGCAATATTGCAAGCACATCAAACAAATCAACAAAATTTACACATAATCAAGCCTAACCAAAGACATGCAGTTACATATTGACAATAAAAAGTGCCAGTGTGGGTACGACTGTAGAAAAAATTCAAAAAAATTCCCTCGCACTTCCCCGAGGGGGAGAGTGTGTAAGTGCGAATGCACGGTTGTTGATTGCGCGATTACGGTGGATATCGTGATCTTGGAGTGGAGAGGAGGCGCCCAACACCCGCAGTCACTGAGCGGAGAGAGGAGGAGGAGAGTAGCGCGCGCCCATCTTCCCCCCGTTGCTAGGGAAGACGAGGAGGAAGACGAGGAGCCGTCGTCCGCATAGCAGCACCCGCAGCTGTTGCTATGCGGACGACGGCGGCGGACGATTCAGGCTCGCTTAAGTAGTGCATTCGCACTTAAAAGACCTCTTTTAAATACATGCAACCACGAAGACAAGACAGTTTAACATTAGTTGGCAGGGAATTCCGACACACGAGAGCGGCAAAGTGGCCAGTTTATTTTCCATAGTTAGACTGTACAATCGGTAATACCAATTTATGATTAGATGCAAACCTAGTGGAATTTAAGTGAACAAGACTTGACCGAATGAAAAACTTCAGTGGTACCATGTTATGTAATGACTTAAACAACAGGATTGTCAGGTTGTATTTGAATATTCATTGATAGATAGCAAACTCTACTGCCGAAGCAGTAAAGAAGCATGGGTGAGGAAGGCTAAAAATTAATATGCGAATAGCCTGATTTTGCATATTGCCGCGAACCATACATTGGGTTTGTTTATTTGTGTTTTGCTTTTACCGCCCGGCTGCGCCCGTCTGTGTTATCTCTGCGCCAAGGGAAGCGCGTGTTCCATTCTTTCTTTCTGTGCCGCATGTGTTATCTATCGTGATAGGGAGAGCATTCCGATCTAACGTGAACAGCCCAGAATAATCTTCTTGGGATCTACTATGTTCTCGATGTGAATGGACGTTTCGAGAACCACGCGCGCCGAAAGATAAAAAGCCTGCAGTGCGGACGCCGGAGCATTCGACTCGACGACACTCGCCTGTGCAAGTCACTTTGTTGACCGCTGCTTCGCCGCCTCTGTATTCTTTTGAGTTGTTACGGGAGCACAAGTTCGCTCCAATAAACGTGTTTCTCATTCAAGACAACTGCATCGTTCTTGTCTTCGCGACATCTGGTGGAGGTGCTGGGTACTAAGTCTTTATGCCCTCTACGACATCTCGAAGCCGCCAAGAACCGTCCAACCAGAGAAAGCCCCCGACTGCAAGGATTGCTACCCGAGTTCGGTCTTCTGCCAGAAGGGCCCAAGAAAAAGAACGCTGCAACCAACACCATGGTGCAAGAAACAACGTCGCCAATCATCCTGCAGCAGCCCCGAGAACCGCCATCGTTCCGGGGAGCCCCCGCTGAAGACCCCGAAGAATGGTTGGAGAAGCTGGAGCGCGTCCGCATCTTCAACAGGTGGGACGACGAAGAAACTTTCCGGCATGTGTTCTTTTACTTAGAAGATGTTGCTCGAACTTGGTTCGAGAACCATGAGAGCTCTTTGACCTACTGGACTCAATTGAAAAGGGAGTTCCTTAAGACTTTCACTACCGTGGTGAGAAAAGAGCGAGCTGCGCTTTTGCTTGAAACTCGAACGCAGCACCCCAACGAAGGAGTCGTGATTTTCGTTGAGGACATGAAGGGACTTTTTCGTCGTGGGGACCCTGAAATGACCGAGGAAAAGAAGCTCAGGTTTCTAATGCGAGGAGTGAAGCAAGAGCTTTTTGCTTGTCTAGTCCGTAACCCTCCGAATACAGTGGCGGAATTCGCGTCTGAGGCGGCCGCGATGGAGAAGACGCTAGAAATTCGAACGAGGCAGTACGACCGCCCTGTCAACGAGCTGTTCTCGGAGACCATCGGTGCCGCAAATGGAAGCTCCGATACATTGCGAGAGACCATCCGAGCAGTGGTCAGGGAGGAGCTTCGGAAGCTTTTTCCAACGACGCCGTAACCTCAAGTGGCTTCCCTGACCGACGTAATCCGAGAAGATGTCCAAAACGCACTGGGAACTTCTACGCCATCGGAAGTACCCCGCGAACCACAAGCCATGGCCTACTCCTCGGCTGTTCGTCAACCCCGCCCTGCTCCAACCCGTCGTCAAGAAGCCGAGCCATACCGCCGTCCAATGCCGCCCGCCCGACGCCTGGTAGACCAATACCAGACGCCAAGGAAGACCGACGTGTGGCGATCGCCCGATAATCGCCCGCTGTGCTACCACTGCGGAGAGGCCGACCACATCTACCGTCGCTGTCCCTACAAGAGGCTCGGTTTGCGAGGGTTTTCCGTCGAAGCCCCACGCCCCCGATACGGCCATCGCCCTGCTGAGATCGAAGAATACCTCTCCAACACCAACCGAGGACCAGCCCGCTTCAACCGTTCACCGTCGCCCTACCCGTATCAGTCACCGAACCGCCGCAGCACTGCTGACTTCTCACGTGGAAGGTCCCCCAGCCCATGCGGGGGAAACTAAAAGCAGCAACTTCGGGAGGTAAAGTTGCACAACGGCGGAAAAATGAAAACCCTCCAACGACGCAGCGACTCGCTGAAGACCATCATTCACGACATGCCCTCAACCCGACGACCCGACCTAGCCCTAACGAGACTCCTGAACACGACGACAGCTACACGGCGCGACGCGTACCCGACCTGACCGAGACGTCCGTTGAGAAGACGACGACAACGACGATGCACAGTGCCCGACCGTCAACACGTATAAGCAGAGATACGACGCCCCGACGTACCCGGAACTCGAGGAAGACTGCATCTGACGTCAAGGTGTCCATCGACGGCTTTGACGTAGTCGCCCTCGTAGACACGGGAGCTGACTATTCGGTAATGAGCGGACCATTTGCGTCTAAACTGAAGAAAGTTATGACCAGATGGGACGGTCCGCACATACGCACAGCAGGAGGCCACCTCGTGACGCCAAGTGGAACGTGCACATCGCGCGTCACCATAGACGGCAAAGCGTACCCTGCGGCGTTCGTCATTCTGCCTTACTGCTCCCGCGACGTAATTCTTGGAATGGACTTTTTGATGGACAACGGTGCAAGCAGCAGCAGCAGCGGTCGTGGCTGAGAAGAGCTGCACTAAGGATCAACCTTTCTACGCACAGGTTCGTGAGCGCATCGTCAGCTGCACGTGTACGAGGACTACGGAGCGACCAGCGCCTGCGCTACCGCTCCGATTATCCCAGCCCATCTCGGAAATTGCCCACCATTGCGCAACCGGTAGCTGCGGGACCTACAAAAGGAACCACGCCAACGGAGGACCACCATTCAGCAGCAGCGGTCGTGGCTGAGAAGAGCTGCACTAAGGATCAACCTTTCTACGCACAGGTGCCTATTCAATTTTTCCCAAACTACCTTTGCCTGTTACCGCGACTGCTGCTGCTGCTGGTTTTGCTGTTGGTTTTGTTGTTATTACTGAGCTGACACTATGCCTACAAACACTGAACTCACGAAGAAAGTAGAACACTTAGAGCAAAATTTTGAAAACAGAATATCGGACATTGTGGAAAAGGTTTTTGCTAGGGTTTGTCTCAAACTTGAGACACAGCCTGGACTGACAGTAGAAAACCTAAAAAAGGAAGTGCACGAACACGGCAAGGGTCTTGCTTTCATGAGCAAAACAGTTGAAGAGCTAGAAGCAGAAAATAAGCTATTAAAAGCAGAGAACTGCGCCCTGACGTCCAAAAACACCGCACTAGAGAAGCGAATTCACGATATGGAACAATACTCGCGTAAAAATAATGTGGAAATCAAGGGGATTCCTTTCACAAAAGGGGAAGACTGCTTGGCCATCGTTCAAGCCATCGGTGATAAGATTGAATGCCCTGTGTCAAGGTGTGATCTAGACATCGTCCACCGTGTTCCTTCAGCGTCAAACACAAAAATCTGATTGCGCGCTTCTGTTCTCGTGACAAAAAGGCAGAATTTGTAAGCAAGGCGCGAAAAGCCCGTCTGCAGACCAAGGACATCGGATTTCACGCTCAAGAGCCCAGCCCTGTTTACGTAAATGAACACCTCACAGCTGCAAACAAGAAGTTGTTTGCGATGGCCCTGAACAGAAAGAAGGAAATGAAATGGCAGTATTTGTGGACGGACGATTGTCGGATCAAAGCACGCAGAACGGATGATAGCTGGGTGTACGTGATACGGGACGAAAAGGACCTACGCATTTTCTACGACACGGAGCACTCTGCCGCCGCACGTCCTGACACTGTGCGCGCTGACGCTATGCGCAGTGACAGAAATGCTGACACAGCATAAACAGACAGTACACGTGCCACCATGGCTTACGTGAACCCCAGCGAACTTCCGTCTTTATGCTCAGAAAACCAAGAACTGGCCATTCATTTTAATGCCCGAAGCATCAGAAAACATTTCGATGAATTTCAGTGCCTCCTAAGCACGAGTAGACACCCAATCGCAATAATTTGTATATCAGAAACTTGGCTCAGCAACGCTGATAAGAACCTTTATTGTTTTCCATCATACTCATCAGAATATTGCCACCGAGACACATCCAATCACGGCTGGGCTGCCATTTTTATTCATTCTAGCTTGAAGTACAAACGGAGACTTGATCTTGATTTGAATGTCACAGACTGCGAATCAGTCTGGGTAGAAATTGACAAATCAACGTTTGGTAACTTTAGCAAAAACACCTTATTTGGCTGTATTTATCGATCCCCAAGTTCCTCTATTCAAAAGTTCTGCTCCGCTTTTGACAAAGTGCTGCATTTAGTAACTGACGAGAACAAAAACGTTGTAGTACTAGGAGACATAAACATAAACCTTCTCGATGACTGCTCAAGTGTAAACGAATACTCAAACTGCTATCAAGGCCACGGCCTTGAAACACTATTGAGCATTCCAACACGATGTTCCGATCAAGGCACAAGCACCCTCATTGATCATGCGTTAACCAACATTTTAACTCCTCCAGAGGCTTTCGTAATACGGGCGAATATCACAGATCACTATTTGATCGCACTGCGTTTTCACTCGACCAGGCCGGATAAGAACCCTCAATCTCGCCATTCTGTTTTTGACAAAAAACTGTTTGCCGAATTAATAGGAGTCGTCGATTGGTCTCGTGTTACCTTTCTTACAGATCCTAAAAGTGCTTATGCTGAATTTTATTCAATTCTTAAATCCGCAATAGACTCTTCCACCTCGGTCAGATTATGTCGTAAGAATTACCTGTCGCCGCAAAACGCGTGGGTGACGCACAGTTTACTTAGCAGCATGCGTAAGAAAGAAAACTTGTATCGAAAAATGAAAAGGAAACCATTCAACGCTGTTTTAAAACAACGTTACAAAAAATACTCCAACACCTTGACGACACTACTAAAAGCCGCCAAAAGAAAGTACCTGGAAAAACAGATCTCTGATGCGGGTAATAACGTTTCTAAGCAATGGCGCATACTGAATACTTTTCTGAACAATACAACACCTAAAAGTGAAATAAGCGAAATTCATGAAAACGACAACATATTCCAAGACCCCTTTGACATCGCGAATGCTTTTAGCACGGCCTTTTTGAAACCACCAAACACCAACACCGGTAATCTCACTGATAACCAGTCTTCTATAAATAGGTCGATAGTCTGCCACGTGTTCCGCAATCATTTTTTTTGTTCCCTTGCACGCATGTCGAGGTTAGAAGTGCTATTCTTAATATAAAAATACTAGCAGTGGTCTTGATGGTATCAACGCCTTTCACATGAAAGAAGTCGTTGACTATATAGTAGAACCTTTCACTTATATTGTAAATCTGATTTTCAAAACTGGTGTTTTTCCTGACCAACTAAAGCAAAGTAAAACGATTCCAATACATAAAAAAGGTGACAAGACACAAATAACAAACTATAGACCAATATCTATACTTCCTTTTTTTAGTAAAGTGGTTGAAAAATTAATCCACCAGCGGCTTTCTAACTATCTCGAGAAATACAGTATTCTGACACCAAGACAATTCGGTTTTCGCCCTGGATATTCGACCACCCTAGCGCTCATAGCACTTACTGATAAATTCAAACGAGAAATAGACAACGGTAAACTTGTTGGTTCGGTTTTCGTTGACCTTACTAAAGCTTTTGATTCCATCAATCACCGCATCCTATTCGGAAAACTCGCTTCATATGGCATAGTAGGACCTCCTTTACAGCTTCTTCGTAATTACCTGTTAAATAGAGTATTAGTAGTTAGTGTTTCTGGTGCGATCTCAGCCAAAAAAAAAAATTAACGTCGGCGTACCGCAAGGGTCCATATTGGGGCCTTTACTATTTCTAGTCTACATAAACGACCTTCCTACCTGTCTTTCCACCTCCACAGAATGTCTAATGTACGCTGATGATACCACTATCTATACTTCGCATAAATCTATACAGACACTGACGACCCAATTAACTCGCGATCTCTCTTGTGTAAACAACTGGTGTCATAAAAACAAATTAGTAATCAATCCGTCGAAAACAAAATATGTGGTCTTCAGTTCTCGGAACCAAACAAATAACCTGCAACCGTTATACATTGACATGCACCCTATCTTTCCTTGCAATGAATGCACATTCCTTGGAGTCCAGCTTGACAACCTCCTAAAATTCAATGTCCATACCACCGCACTAAAAAGAAAGATGGCATATGGCATAAGAGTACTTGTTAAAGCCCGCTACTACTTTCGCCAGCATACCCTGCTTACACTCTACAATGCTTTCATTCACAGCCATCTCAGATATTGCATCGAAGCTTGGGGCCAGACATACCAAGTTCATTTAGATCCAATAAGACAATCCAGAACCAAGCACTTCGTATTATCACTCGTAGCCCATATAATGCCCATGTCACACCTCTGTACAAAGAACTTGGAATTTTCCCTCTAGACAGGCTGATAACTTATACGATAAGTATTACGGCATACCGCCTGTTCAATAACCAAAACCTCCTGTATATAATAGGCAGACAATATCTGTCTAATCCTAATAACACCCGATTTTCGGAACAAAATAATTTCATACTCCCAAAAATAAGGACCAACTATGGAAAGTACACTTTCGAATTTGCCGCGATTAAGCAGTGGAACAACTTGGCGTTCACTATCAAAACTTCCAGATCTCTCCACTCATTTAAGCGCTTGCTGCGTTCTTCACTTCACCCATCATAAAACGTCATGTTCCTCACACCTTACGATATTCTCGACCTTACAAATTTGTGTGTATGTTTATGTGACCATGTTTTGAAAACGTTTCTATTACCTGAGTAAAATACATAATATCCGAGTCTATAGATAGTACACTATACATGGGTACATATAGATAAGTACATTTTTTGTATGTGTGCATAACTAATTGTGTGCTTACATGTGTATTTTCTCACAAATATTAAGCTGTTAGATTCCATTACATGTTTTCTGCCAACTCTTAGCATTTCTTCACTCCTGTTTGTTTTTAGCATATTACCATTGCCTCAACATTCATGGCTTAGTATTTTGTTTATCAATTGTATAATCCTTAGGAATTTATTTTTGTTCAGCGACTGCACCTATTGTTCATCTTGTTATTAATCATCAGGGGTCCCGACTGCAGTGTTCTTCACTATGGGACCCCTGCCTGTATACTGACGTTATGTTATTTACTATGTTTGTCTAATAAAATGAAACTGAAACTGAAACTGAATAATCGATCTGCAGACCAAGTCAATCACTTTTTCCCCCAATCACTCCATGACGCCGGAACCGAACCCCGAACGCGTGCTGCTGTAAGGATTGCCGATGATCATGTCACCCTGCCACCCCGCGCAAGCTTGATGGTCGCAGTCTACTGTGAAGATGCTGCCCCTGACGTCGACGCTATCGTAGACACCGATCAAAGGGTGCTTCTCAACCGTAGTGTGTCGGTCGCAAGAGGCATTGCGCGCTTCAAGGAACACCAATCCCACATTTTGGTTACGAATTTCACCGAGGAGTACCAGCATTTAAACAAGGGCGCGGTAATTGCATTCCTCAAAGAAGCGCAATAAGCAAGTGACGTGATCGCGGTGGCCGACTTTGAACGCACACCCGTAAAAAAACCTTCAAGCTCCCGCAGCCTTTCGACGTGAATCCGGCGCACCGCAAGAACAACGGAACAAGTTATTGGCTTCGCTGCGTCGCTATAGCGAATTTTTTTCGTCGAGCGCAAAATTACGTCAGACCCCTCTAGCGAAGCACCGAATAATAACCGAAGATGGAGCCCGACCCACCCGACAGTCACCGTACCGCGTCTCTTCACACGAACGGGAAGCCATCCGGACTCAAGTCGACTACATGCTCAGCGACGACATTATACACCCCTCGAAAAGCCCCTGGGCTGCGCCCGTCGTACTCGTAAAGAAAAAAGACGGCACTTTAAAGGTTTTGTGTTGACTACCGACGACTGAAAAAAATCACGAAAAAGGACGTGTACCCCCCCCCCGAATCGACGACGCCCTCGACCCCCTCTGCCACGCGAAGTACTTCTCATCGATGGACCTGAAGACCGGCTACTGGCAAAGTGAAGTGGACGAGAGAGACCGAGAGAAGACTGCATTTATAACCCCAGACGGCCTATACGAGTTCAAGGTGATGCCGTTTGGGCTGTGCACAGCACCAGCGACGTTTCAAAGAGTCATGAACAATGTGCTATCTGCCCTTTAAATGGCACACCTGCCTCGTATACCTCGACGACGTAGTGGTATTCGCCCGGACTTTCGACGAACACCTTGCAAGGTTGGAGTCTGTACTCGAGGCCATTCGTACGTCGGGGTTGACGCTGAAGCCTGAAAAGTGCCGTTTCGCTACGGGGAACTCAAGTTCTTGGGCCACGTCGTCAACGCCGCGGGAGTCCTACCTGACCCGGCAAAAACTTCAGCCATTGCGAATTTCCCCAAAGGGCCCGAAAGACAAGAAGGGCGTGCGAAGATTTCTCGGGCTGTGCGCATACTACCGGCGCTTCGTCGCAAACTTCGCACGCATTGCAGAGCCACTCCGCGCTTGACGAAAGATAGCACCCTTTTAGCTGGGAAAAAACCAAGAAAAAGCATTCTGCGAGACCGCCCGTGCTCGCCATTTCGACAAAAATGCCGAAACGGAAAGCACACGGACGCCAGTGATATAGGCTTGGGTCCCGTCCTTGTCCAAAAGCAAAGCGGCTGCGAAAGGGTAATCGCCTATGCCAGCCGGGGTCTGTCGAAGGAGGAGAAAAATATTCTGCATGTGAGAAAGAGTGCCTAGCTATATATGGGCGATTTCAAAATTTCGCCATACGTGTATGGAAGGCATTCAAGGTTGTGACAGACCACCATGCGCTGTTTGGCTCGCCAATTTGAAGGCCCCCTCTGGGCGTCTTGGGCGGTGGAGCTTGCGCCTGCAGGAGTTCGATGTCACAGTCGTTTATAAATCCGGCAGGAAACCTCCGACGCCGACTCCTGTCCCGCGCCCCCGTCGACCCACCACCACAAGACGCTGACGAAGACAGCGCGTTCTTCGGGATCGTGAGGAGAGCGACCTAGCCGCCCAGCAGCGTGCCGACCCCGACTTACGCGTCATAATCGAGTACCTCGAGGGATGAAACGTTGCCGTTCCTAGGACCTTCAAACGCAGCTTACCAGCATTCAGCCTGAGAAACCCCGTCCTCGTGAAGAAGAATTTCAGCCCCGAAACAAGAGCGAATTACCTTCTCGTCATCCCCGCGGACCTTCGTGACGAACTTTTGGAAGCGTGCCACGACGACCCGTCTTCCGGACATCTCGGCACAGCGCGCACTTTTGGGAAAAATCAAGGCGAGGTACTACTGGCCCGGGCCCTTACCTCTCGTCACCCACACGTCCGGAGCTGCCGTGACTGCCAGCGACGAAAAACGCCGCCGACAAGACCCGCCGGACTTCTGAAACCGATCGCCGTCCCATCGAGCCCATTTCAACAGATTGGAATGGCCCTTTTTAGGCCCGTTCCCTACGTCACGATCACGAAAAAGTGGATTGTCGTAGCGACATGACGCGCTACGCAGAGACCGCCGCTCTTCCGAGGGGGACTGCACAAGAAGTGGTAAAGTTCTTTATAAGCCAAGTTGTGCTGCGACATGGAGCCCCGGAAGCCTAATCACCGACCGCGGAACGGCATTTACTGCTGAGCTGATGCAAGGAAATTACGCTACAGCAACACGGATCACCGAAGAACGACGGCGTACCACCCCCCAAAAGAACGGCTAACAGAACGTTTTGAACAACACAATCGCAGATATGCTGTCAATGTACGTTGACGTTGAACATAAGACTTTGGGGCGAAGTGCTCCCGTATGTCACGTTTGCGTACAACAGGCTATCCAGGAGACGACGCAGCGACGCCGTTCGAGCTTGTCTACGGTAGAAGGCCAACTACGATGCTCGACGCCATGCTTCCGCACGTAGAAGACGACGACCTCAACGCCGACGTCCCGGATATCTTCAACGTGCGGAGGAGGCCCGCCAGCTCGCTCGAGTTCGTATAACGGACCAGCGCTGGTGGATGCGGGCCGCTAGAACCTCCCACGCCGAGACGCCGAGTACCACCCCGGGGATCGTGTGTGGGTTTGGACTCCCATCCGACGACGCGGACTCAGTCAGAAGCTTCTGCGACGGTATTTCGGACCCTACCAGATTCTACGACGTGTCGGCCAACTTACCTACGAGGTTATCCCCGATGGTGATTCCGGAACATCACGACGACGCACGCGGCCCGCAGTCGTTCACGTGGTTCGCTTAAAACCTTTCTACGGACGATAACGAATTTTATTTTTATTTTCGGACTGTCGCTTATGTTAGCATCGGGTCGATGCACTCTTAGAGGGGGGGTAATGCCGCGAACCATACATTGGGTTTGTTTATTTGTGTTTTGCTTTTACCGCCCGGCTGCGCCGGTCTGTGTTATCTCTGCGCCAAGGGAAGCGCGTGTTCCATTCTTTCTTTCTGTGCCGCATGTGTTATCTGTCATGATAGGGAGAGCATTCCGATCTAACGTGAACAGCCCAGAATAATCTTCTTGGACCTACTATGTTCTCGATGTGAATCGACGTTTCGAGAACCACGCGCGCCGAAAGATAAAAAGCCTACAGTGCGGACGCCGGAGCATTCGACTCGACGACACTCGCCTGTGCAAGTCACTTTGTTGACCGCTGCTTCGCCGCCTCTGTATTCTTTTGAGTTGTTAGGGGAGCACAAGTTCGCTCCAATAAACGTGTTTCTCATTCAAGACAACTGCATCGTTCTTGTCTTCGCGACAATATGTTGCGATGGCATCACATGAGTGGGGTACGTGTTACCCCATGAAGATAAGCAGTACGTAAAATGGCTATGAATGAAAGCACAGCAAACGGAAAGTAAAGTTGATACAATAAAGAAATGGCGTGCTTTGTGTAATATTCCGATGCCATGAGGAGCTTTTTTACTTAAATATGAAATGTGCTGAGTATATTTTAAATGACTGTCAAGAACCTCTCCAAGAAACATGCATTGGTGGACTACTTGAATGCTATGTTTGTTAATACTTATTATTGGTTCATGTGTAAGGTGGCACTCACTCCAATGGAAGATCGTAAACATTGCTTTAGACGCGTAGGTATGCAAACACTTTAGCGACGGTGGGGTGTCACGTCGCCGCCAAATGAAAATTGGTGAATTGGACGGGCAGGGTCATCACTCGTCAACCAACGTCTTGGCCTTGGAAACAAGTAAGAGCACGGTGAGGCCAACATCAATTTTACAGCCACGAATACCAGTCAGCTACTTTTTTAATGTAAAGCCAGCCATGCTACCACAACATTGATGTAATTGACAAAGAAAGGAGGCTGTTGCACCCAATTGTAATGTTGATGAGGAGTTAGCGGCTACACGCAGCCAACGCGAATTGTGTTGCCTGGTTTGGGAGCCAACAGACATTTTGCTGACAGGCCTAGTTGCCTGGTTCTGTAGACGGTTCTTTTTTCGGCAATTGAGCCTAGAAGTGTGCGAGTGATCCCACATTTAAAAAATGGAAAACGGATGGCTGAGCCACCAATGTGAGTACGGCTCGGTATATTGGCGTTTGGCAAAGTTAGCTAATGCAATGTACTTTGCGATGTCAGTGACCACATTACTGGCAAAAGGTTTAGTGACCCATTGTTATTAAACTTTATGACCAGCGCTAACTGTGCAGGAGTTTAGACAGCGTTATGTGTTTCAGCCGTCCAAGTTCTGACACGGCTTTATGCTGTAAATGGGCAACTTAGCCAGTGCAGTACGACTGCTATCCTCAGGTATGAAAGCTGCGCCATGTAGTATAGCAAGACGACCGAAAGCCTGCACGATGTTCATCAAAGATATCGGAATAGGAAGGGGTGGGGATTGAGCGGCGCAGAATTCATGGGTTCTGCAGCGCGAGCTTCCCCTATACGCTTTCCGTGCTGTGGGTCACCGAAACTTCTTGAGGCCTGCCTAACTCAGCGGGATTCAAAAGGGATTTCACTTCGCGCCGTAGTGTGCGAATGCTGCCATAACGGTATAGCGAGCCTGCGCTATGTAAGCACTCTACACATGCCCGTTGTGCTGCCCAGTTTTCGGCTCATGAAGAGTTTAAATACCAGTACATGCCCTCAAAACTGCAGCGCTGTCAAAACTGATGGCGTTTATGGACGGTTCAGAGTTCGACGGTATCCTCCACGCTTTAATATATTAAGTCGGTGCGAGTTCTCAAATGAAAGCGTTGGCTTTTGCTAAAAATCAAATGAAACTTAGAGAAGGAGACGTCCATATGCCTGCATGATTGGTGATTGCGGTTCAGCGCCGAGGTCGAGACGCCTCGAACTCTAGACGCTTCGTTTCCGGCTATTGCTGTCGCTCCCATTCTCGCTTTCTTTCCTCGAGCTCATGCCTTTTTTTCTCGCGTTCCCCACGCTGGTGCTCAGCCTCTGCCGCTGTACCCTGACCTTTAGCAGTCTCCCTGCCATTTATCAGCTCAATGCATTCCGACAACTTATCATCGTCAGGCGCAACAGCGAGTATAGCCTGTATCAGCTCTGGATTTCTCAGCGAGTCCAAACCATCCAAGCGCAACTCTTTTGCAAGCTCCAACAACTGCGGTTGTTTCAACTCCTTCAAATTCATGGCCGGTCTTAGAGTACCTCTTTCCCACTGCTGCAAAAATGTTTTGCGCGCATAACCCACGCGACAAAAACACACGCCCTACCAGCTATCCTCAGAAGCTCGGTAAAAACTCAGTGAAGAAAACCGCCGGGAATTCTGCGAAGTCCAAAGCCGCCTCGACGACCGGGGTTGTTGGATCTCGCACTGCTGGCTCCTGGTGTTACGAAGTTGCCATCCGACCGCTTCCAACCAGTTGTTGCATAGCTCCGTCACCTCCGACATGCCTGTGGTAGCGTGGTGAAGCGAGCGGCCAGCCAATGTTGCTGCCTTGAAGATGACCACAAGCGGAAAGCAAACTTAACTTGTTTACTTCACGGCGAGAGATGGGCCGAAGCCAGACAAGAGCAATGCCCCAACAGGCGAGGTTACAGTCAGCAATCGAGTAGAGTGACACCATTGATTCACTGCTCCACCAGGAATGAACTACACCGCTTCGGGGGGTCTTATTTATACCCGAAGCGCTAACGGTCAAACAAGCGATCACTCTATGTTGTGCACACGAAACGAACGGTACAGGCACACACAACACTCTTTCCAGAGTCCGTGAGCAGCCGGTAGTTGCGGCGCACGCTCAGTCCGAGAGAGGGGAAAGAGGAGGTCTCCGCAATGGCTTCCGCGTCGTTCGGACAAATCTCTGCGTGTTGCGTCGGCAGCTACCCAAGTATGAATCACGCCGGTAGCGAGGCGCCAGTGATCCGACTTTTCCAGGCGTGTAGCGGCGTGTTTGGATTCGCCGACTGCAAGCGTGAGTCACCGACAGAACGGCCTGCTTGAAAAAGCGCGCGTAGCGGAAGCTTCGCCGCACAGCCTTGGAGTGCTGCACAAAGCTCGAAGCAGAGCGGCGGGCTGATTCGTAACAGCTACTAAATCACCGAGCGCACCATGACGACATTCTTCAGAAAGCTCGGAAATAAAGAATAATTACTTAGGACCTCGGTTTCTGTGGGACACGTCCAGCTTAAGTGAACGAGCATCAATTTCCAACGCTGAAAAGACGGCTTCAGATATCTGTCGCAAGAAATAATAAAATGAACTGACACTTTCGTTGGAAAAAGGGAGGCAAGGTGTTCGCTAGGGAAGCGGCAGCATCCCCCATCGTCCGGATATTGTTGAAAATTCAGTGACTGCCCCAAACGATAACAGTTGCCCGAAGAAAAACGGCTATCTGAGCTATTTCCATTGCAATTCACAATCACGGAAAAACAAACACGATTTACTGACAGTGCTTCTTGATCAATTTTCTTTCATTTTCCACGTTGTCATAATTGCGGAGACCTGGCATACGAGTGAAACAAAAGTGTTGCGCCTTTTGGACTTCACCGCGCACTTTCTAAATAGTTACTACCAAGTAGGTATAGTTGTGTTGCAGCTCTTCTCCACACAGATTTCTCGTAGCATAATGAACGAATTTTTGACAGTTACGACAAGTTTCAAGTTTATGCGTTGCAATGTAAAAATGCCTTTTTGTTGCAATTTACCGCCTCCTCCCCCAAACAAACCTTGAAAACTTCTTTGCATTTTTTGAAGAACTTCTCAAGTTTGTATCATCGTATGGCTCAAGAAAGCTATTTGTGGTGGCTTTAATATGAAGACTTTTAATAGAAGAAAAATAGTTTGCTCCGTGGAGGCAATCACGGGCGTGGTCAATTCGGGGAAGAGGGTACACGTCCTTTTTTGTTATGTGGTTCAGGTGACGGTAATCGACGCAAAATCTCCACGTGTTGTCCTTCTTTTTAACCCGTACTACCGGTGACACCCATAGGCTTGAAGAGGGCTCGATGATGTCCTTAGCGAGCATTTAGTCGACTTCGTCTTGTATAATTCGACGTTCAGTGCGGATACGCGGTATGGCCTGCGGTGGATCGGACGGGCGTCACCCGTGTGAATACGGTGCTTGACCACACTTGTCTGGCTGAGAGGGCGAGTGCCAAAGTCAAAAATGTCGCTTTAGGAGAGCAGGAGGCGATAAAGGGCTGCACTATTCTCGTGCGAGAGATCGGGTGAAATAATTGTTCTGAAGGCATTCTTCGGTGAAGGGGAGGTACAGGAACCGGCAGCGGATGCGGGCGAGGCAGAAGGTAGGGTCAAGAGGTCACACTGCTCCAAAGGGTGAGCCGTCGCGATGGTCATGCCACCAGGAATAATTTGCGGACAAGCGCCAAAATTAAACAAAGGGAGAGTAGTGCGGTTGTTGCAAACACGCACCACTGTGTGCGGGAGGGCCACGTCTCGGCTGAGTAGAGCGTCAGTTTGTGGGGCAAGGAAGTAGTCGCCGTCGGGACCAGCAAGCGACGTAAAAAGCAGGACATTAGTAACAGCTCACGGGGTGAGACGAATGAACTCCGTCGAATGTAAGCGACATTGCACTTCCTCGGGCACATTTTTTGGGCAAGGTAGATCAAAGCTGATAGCGCCTTCCGAACAGTCGATAAGCGCAGAATGTTCAGAAACAAAATGGAGGCCGAAAATGAGGTCATGGGGGCAGTGGGGCAACACAGTAAACAAAGCGGGAACTGGGTGATCGGTGATGGTGACGTGGGCGGTGCACATACCGACAACGGTAGGGGAAGTTCCATCAGCAACACGAAGAACACGGGATGGGGCAGGAGTGAGCACTTTCTTGAGGCGGCTGCAAAGGTTCGCACTTATCACAGGTATGTTCGCGCCCGTGTCAATTAGCGCCTGGACCGGAACTCCATCAATAAGGACATCAAGAATATTGCAAGGTGCAGGTAAAGCGGGCAGAGGATTTCCGGTCGGGGTCGTCGATGCAGCATCACCTCTGAGAGCTGCACGGTCTAGTTTTCCGAGAAGAGGCGGTCGGGGCAGGACGGTGACGTAGGACGGCGAACTTCGGGGGACGGGGACTGGGGACAGTGAGGCGAGGATGAACGGCTAAGTCTGGTGAATGAAGCAGGGGTGCCGGCGCTGTTGGTATTACGATCGGGTGAAAATCGTCGGGGAGCATTCTCAGGGCGCCGGGAAGTGTAGTACGAAGTACGGAATGCATCGTAAGGGCGATTGCGGCAGTAACGGGAGACGTGTCCAATACGATGGCAACAAAAGCAAATCTGACGGTCGTCAGGGGTGCGCTAGGCAGCCGGATTGCGGAAACAACGAGGTGCGGTATGATAGATGGGTGCGGGGCTTTGCAGAACCGGGTAGACGTCCTGACGATTGACGGTAAATCGGGCGAAGGCCCCAGAGTTCAAGTTCTTGGCGAACAACAGCTTGAATAACATAAATGAATGGGCTGTCACCGCTTGGTGTTGTGAGCGGGGCTGGCGACATGGCCTCAATTTCTCGACGAATTATTCTGGTGAGCGCCTCAGGTGAAGCAGGTGGGGCGACGTCACGTGGGCGAAGCAGTACATCGTCGCAGGACGGAGTAGCGGCCGTATTCGAAAGGTGGACGACGTTGTTGCCAATACAGCGGCTTTTGGCTTCCTCCAAGCGTCGGCACTCTGCAATGATGTCATCCACGTTTTGAGCTGTTTTTGAAAACTAGTAAATTGAAAGCGTCGTCCGCAATGCTTTTTAAGATGTGCCCAACCTTTTCTTTCTCAGGCATTGCCCCGTCAACCTTGACACACAGACCAAGTACGTCGTGAATATATGCACTGTAGTATTCGGTTGAACTCTGGACACGAGACGCAAGGTCGTTCTTGGCGGCAAGCTGACGGTGAGAAGTGTTTCCAAACGCTGCCTGTAGCTTCTCCTTGATGAGGTCCCAGCTGGTCAATGTCTCTTCGTTGGTGTCGTACCATGTCAGTGCTGTGCCTTTCAGGCAACATGCAGCATTGGCCAACATCATTGCGGGATCCCACCTGTTAAGTCGGCTGACCCGCTCGAACATACAGACCCACTCATCAGCGTCGACTCCATAATTGCCGGTAAACATTCCAGGTTCTCGAGGGTGGCACACGATGATGGGGAGAATGGCAGCGCCTGGAGCAGGGTCGTTGCTGTTAGGCATCCTGTACGGCGGAATTTGGCGATCGCTGCGGAGTTCCGTGGTAAATGGGAAAGCCTGCAACCTCAACCAAGATATTACGAGGCAGAAGCACGGAAATACAATGTATTGACTGAAATTACAGTGCTGAGCAATGCCAGCGAAAGAGTACAGAGACCGGTAGCTGGAAGCCCTTCATCCTCTTCTAAAGTTCAGCCCAAATGGCACATAGCCGTAGCTGCCCTCATCGTCGTCTCCCAACTGTCCAGTGATAAAACTAACCCATTGCAGTCAAGGAAACACTCACTTATCCAGAGCTTCTTTACGGCTTTCTGTCTGAACGTGATTAAAAAAACTACTCATATCGGTTCGTCTTCCCTATAGTCTTATTGATGTATTTAGAGCCACTGATACACCCCGCACGAGGCACCTTTTGTGTTCATGGTGACGGTGTTGGCGACACCGCAGGCCCTGAGCCCCCATACTTACGCTGTAACCTACTGTGGCTAGATTTGCGGTGAAGGGCACAAACCAGAAACGGTGGCCGTCGGAGCCGTAGTCAAGCAACGGCGGATGCCTGCCCGTCGGTTTACACGGCAGGGAGCTCCGGGACCTCTCTCGGTATCAGGGTACCCCGAGCGAACAAAGTACCCCCGTTCTCTGCTTGTACTATACATTATGGTATTTTCTAACTCCCCCAAACGTTTCGTGAATTTTTCCGTGAATGCAAGACGCTACACTTCTTTGGCTGTGCTATAAAATGGGGCGACATCTTACATCACCCACAGCTCTGTCACCACCAACTCCTTCGACAGCGCAGACATCATAAGCCAAGCGCCTATCACTCAAGAAACGACTAACATGGTAGTTACTGGGTCTAAGAATGTAACTTTTATTGGCAGTAATCCCCAAAGGGAGCCTTAGCTTCCTCTCTGCCACATACCAACTTCGTGCCTACACGACGCAACCTCCTGGTACCTGACCAAGAGCTATCCATGGCGTCTGATACCATGTATTCTCTACTATCAAAGGACTCCTCGCGCCAAAGAACCCAACCTGGACCACGCCACTTTATGAGTCCGAAGATGCTTGTTCTACGTCCCCTGGACGGCAGTCATGTTCCCTACTATGTGCACTCGGGTGTGGACTCAAGACAATTCGCTTATATCCACGAATGACGGAGATTTTATTAAGTGTGAGGTTACTGGATACCGAAAGACGACTTACCCTCGCCCTCCCCCATATAATCACCCCGACTGAGCATCCCACTGCGAACATTTTCTCTAGACAATAGTGTATCACCAAAGGTAAACTATCCTGGGTTTCATCCAACTGCAACCAAAAACATGCCACGATGCTTGGGTACCACAGCAGAGCCCTGACTTGGAGTCCCGATCAAACCATACTTCCTTAGTTATGTCGGCCACCTGGACCACGCAGCTGGGCATAAAGCACCTTTCGCCTCTACTTAAGGGCAACCTGCCAGCGCTCAGCTGCCTTCTGAGCTGCAAGCTATTCGTACCACCTCTGCCACTGCTCTGCCCTTTCTGCCTACGATAGGCGTCTCCTCCCACTTTGGTATGTATATGCGCAAGACTTGAAATGCTGTTGTGACATGAGCACCTCACCCGGCGGGTTGCAGTCTCGAAACGTGTCTCATGGCCGAAAGTGACTTGAAGTAACAGGCCTTGTTTTCCGCACTTTTACATGCGACGCATCTATTGGTCGGGGGTATGTCCCTCCATTGTCGTTGTCGCGCCGTTGTCCGCACGCTCACTGCACATGCGCAAACTCTCCTCTGTTCTTCTCGCCAACAGCTGTGTGCAACGCGCTCTCTCTGTCTCATTATCATAACAGCTGCTCGCGCTTCGCTGACGCTTCTCTCTCGCAGTTGCTCTCGCTGCGCATGCTCAACTCTCCTTCGTTCGTCTCCTCTCCTTCAAGTGCTGAATATAAAGCGGTGAGCGCGCTGCGCCGGTTCAGTCAAGTGCGTTCGCTTGACTGCGCTCGACTTTGCTTGTGCCTCGCTTGACAACGACGGCTCCGTTGCTTTTTCCGATGTAGTGCGATGGAAGCAACAGTCCCGTCAGCGAGTGGTTTGACACAATCGAGTACCAGCGTCAATCCAAACGCTGATGGTAACTCTCTCATGTCGCGTATGCATGTGCATGAAAAGTATAATTACGCCCATCTTCCCACGTATGAGAACACCCGCATGTGATGGAATGCATCATTCCCGTTCACAACACGTTTCACGCGATTTAGAGAATCAACCCAATGGAAACGCCAATTGAACCTCCCCGATGCGTCGCATCACATCAGGGTTCCCTTGCGGGAAGATGGGCGTAATTTTTTTACCAAGATGTAGCAGACTCTAGCCCTTATTCCCCCCCCACACACATACGACATACGCAATAAACCACAACGTTCCGTAAACGCACTAGCTGAACATCCCTAATAACTCCTTTCCCCTCCTGGCACATATATCACCAGGAAACTGCTTCCACTTTCGCACTCAAACACTTCCATTACAATACACACTTGCAAAAATGCTAGGATAAAATCTTACTTGCAAATATAACCACACTAGACCTTGGCACTGCACATAGTGCGGAAAATTGCGGATGGTTCATAAGGAAAACGTTTCCACGGCATCTGCTTCCATAGATGCCGTCGCCCTTAAAGAAACAAACATCCCGCAACCTGAGCTAACTGGCTAACAAACTTTTAAAATTGATCCCTACCACCGAACAAGGGCATCTTCTGGGTTAACTCACATCTTTGGCGCTGGTGTTCTCTACGCGTTTCCTAATGCTACCACACTACAGTCCTTCTTCTGAACACGTTCTTCTTCAATCTGAACCTCTACAGTCCATATACGCCCTCACTCAACAATTGCAGCATACTGGTCCAAAAAACCCCATAGAATATCAAGACAAGCTTCCTTCGTAGTACTTGGTTTTAAACACCCCACATATAGGATGTCGATACGACAGAAACTTGAAAAACGGCCCTCGCCTACAAAAAAGCAAATTACTCGTGATACGCTCTGTCTGAACGGCCTTTCTTTGTCCAGTCGAATCGGAAATTATGTAATGCGCGGTAGTACTACGGGCTGGACCTCTCCACAAACACTGTAAATGTGCAAACCTAGCTAGTTATTTAGACTTCACATCTCCCCAATTCCACAAACAGGCACCCACCTTACAACAGAAGTAGGAAGCTAGCCTGTGCTCAAAAGTTACAAAAGCTTTTTGACACGGACTTGCCCCGTCTCGATACAGGTATTGCGTGCGCTCAACATGACCATCGGAACACTACTGCGGTCATTGCCTCAACTAACATATAGGATCTCTCCCTCTACACATTTACCACGCAGTGCGATGCGCGCCACTCCTCGATAATGGCCGCTTCTCTAGTCATGCACACACTACAATCGTGGACAGCTGCTTCTTGCAGTAATTCCGCTATCGCAAAAACTCGCCCCGCAGTACCTATGGCAATATTGCGAACGCTTAGGAACGGTTGCCCCTTCGTCCTCATTTTGTCGTTCACTCATTCCGCTCTAATGTTTTACCATTATGCACCAACTTGACCAACATTGTGTTTTACTAAATCTTGGGAGCCCTGTTTACGGTGGCCTGCGGGGGATGAAGCAGCCGATGCTGCAGACTCCGCAATGAAGCACCACCTAATTCCAGCATCCGAATTGCTAACCATAGATTACATCACCATAAATCTTAAAAAACTCTTAAAGCCAGTCCCTACGACTAAAGCTTCTCCGCAGCAAATATTATCCACCATACCCCTTCCTCACTGACTGATAAGCAGACAGCTCAGAACGCTTACAAGCATACACCTTTTGTAACTGCAAACGACTTTACCAATTTGCACTTATCGTCTACTTCCCACTCAATCATGCATTACCCACCATACACTTTCTACCTCGTCCCGGAATGCCCACACTCTTCATATTTTGATTTAACTCTAGCCTCCTCCCTGTAACACGTGATATAGAAAACATTTCCCTAATTGAAATCTCAAAATTAGACTTACAGCAGTCAAGGAAACTTGCCCGTAGTGACAGTAAGATCTCTGTCATGAATGGGCCTAGGACCAGCTAGAAAGTCGCGAGTCGGTAACTAATACGTGCGCAAGTAGGGATAGCTTTATGCATGGAAGGTGAGAGCAGAAGTTAAGAGAACGTAGCGGAAACACACAGCGGAAACGAGACCAAAGCAAAGAGCGTCAACTTGGGTAACAGGGTAAAAAAACTGTTCGCTAAAGAGAGCAAGAGAGGAAAGGTCCTACATAGTTCAGTCTGTGCAGCAGTCCCACGAGGTATCCTTACGAAGTGCGTGGGATCGGCCGAGGTACAACGGCGCGGCTTGCACGCTGGGGAGTCTCACGCCACGTCGGATCCGGACACAGGACAGCGGCCGGACGTCAAGGACCGTGCACAGTGGTTGACGGCTCGATGGCCCAGCGGCGGTTGTGAGCCGGTGTTTCCCCGAACCGCGCTCTCTGGCCCAACGCGTCACCAGATCCAGGCACGGACCAGCAGACAGACTTCGCTAACTGGCCCAGCGGCCGACGGCTCTGCGGCGGCAGCAGCGGTTGAGACCCTGGCTTCTAGCTCCAAGCGATCACACGGCCGCGCTCACTCGCCCAGCGCGTCAAATGCGTCCGCTGAACCCTTGCCGATTCGATCCTTCTGCACACTCCGCAGGCTCCTCGGCCCTCTTCTTTCTTCACGGGCACCTCATCACACAACCCCGGGTTTAAGAACGTTTTCGGGAAGCAACAACTATTCTACAAAAAGAAGAGTCATTTGGAGACACGGAGAAGTTCTGGGGAGGCACGATAACGTCCACGGTTCACGGCAGCACGATCAGTCACAATGGACACTCAAAACGCGAAACAGATGCACAATGATCATAACAACTGGGATTAGCGCTTTAAAGAACAGGACACACGTAAGAGAAAATGGACAGGACTGACGCTACTTCAACTGATTTATTCACAAGCTACATCTTCGCATTTATACAATGACATACTCGATCATGCACAGCGTGAACCATTTGAATGATAACTCCCAACCAATCATCGCAACAAATACATAGATAACCGCAGCCGTAAACACCAAGTCATACAAGATAAAAAATCCAACTCAGAGGCAAAAAGGGCAACGGAAGTGTAACTGACACAATCAGTACCAAATTTCTTGATGTAAAACGCCTCCAATATTTCACGCGCGTTTGTATCGTGGCTTCTGCCCAAAATCTTAATTTCACTTAGCCTTGCGACACAATCCTTACAGTTAGCGCAATGCGCAGGCAAGTGCGCTGTCCCCCCATTCTTAATTGCCAATTCATGTTCCCGTGCTCGATCATTAATACACCGGCCCGTCTGGCCGATATAGGCCATCCCGCACGGCAGCGGAATCTTGTACACCACGCCGGTGCAGCATTTCACAGAAGGCCTAGCGTGCTTCTTGTTGCAAGCTCGCTTCTGCGCGGCCGAAATGCAAGGGCAGAGGGCAGAGAGCGAAGATGTAGCTTGTGATTAAATCAGTTGAAGTAGCGCCAGTCCTGTCCATTTTCTCTTACGTGTGTCCTGTTCTTTAAAGCGCTAATCGCAGTTGTTATGATCATGAACCAACTAGCCCAGCAACACGTTTTACTAAGGATGCACAATGGTATGGGAAAAACACTAAAATACGCTAACACCCACAGTGACTAGTTAAACAACAAACGTGAAGAACACACTACTAAATACACGAGGGGGCTTGGGTTCTTAAATTCTACTCATGTAGTCAGCCACCACATTTTCGGTGCCCTTGATAAACTCGACAGTGGAAGAGTACTCTTGAAGTATCAAGCTCCAGCGCAACGCTCTGCTGTTCACGTGCTATGCTGATTGCAAGTACTTTAAGGGCTGGTGGTCACACTGTATGATCAAAGGCTTCCCATACAAACAAATATGAAATTTGTTCAACGCCCACATCAGAGCCAAGCACTCGCGCTCAATGGTTGAGTAGTGCGTCTCTCTAAGCAACAGGTTGCGGCTCGCGTACGCGATGGGGTGTAAGACATTCTCGCACCCCCTTTGCAAGAGAACCGCTCCGAGGCTCGTGCTTGAAGCGTCTGTGCGTAGTATGAAGGGCTTAGTGAGGTCGGAGCTTGCAAAATTGGTGCAGACGCAAGTTGAGTCTTCAAAGTGTGGAAAGCTTGTTCTTGTTCGCCCCAGCATACATGTTGACTGGCCCCTTTTTGGTCCGGTCTGTTAGTGGTTTTGTAATAGCGGCATATTTGGGAATGAATTTCCGGTAGTACCCGGTTAACCCCAAGAAAGACTACTGCTTGTTTCGTTCTTGGTCGTTTAGAGCCCAAGATCTTGTCCAAAGTCTTCAAAAGGGGTTTCACGTGGAAGTCCCCGATGCGGTGTCCCAAACAGGAAAAGGTGCGCTCTCCAATTTCGCACTTGCTTGGCTTGATCGTCAGGTTGGCATTTTTTAATTTTTTCAAACACTCGTCCCAGTGTGTCCAAGTGCTGTTGCCAGGTGCCCGTTGCCACGATTACGTCATTGAAGTAGTGATGGACGTTTTTCAGCCCACGTAGCACAGCTCGCATTAGACGTGCAAAGACGGCTGGGGTGGTCTTTATACCAAACGGAATATACCGGAAATGGTACAACCCCGACAAGCTCGAAAACGCGATCTTCTCGCTGCTGTCAGTAGTCATGGGCACTTGCAAATAGCCTTTGGTAAAGTCGAACTTTGAGAAGAATTTCTTCTTCCCAGCGAGGGCAAGTACGACGTCTATGCGCGGAATGGGCTCGCAATCGAAGACAAGAAGTTTGTTAAGCTCTCTAAAATAAATGCACAGCCGGGTGGTACCGTCAGGTTTCTTTATAGCCACCATTGGCGCATTATAAGGAGGCTGCGATTTTTCAATGATTCACATCGCTAACATGTCTTCAACTTGTTTTTCAATCGTCTCATGAAGTGCAAGCGGTAGTGGATTTTGAGAAACGTGTACAGGCTTGTCAGTCGTTAAATTCAATGGGCACTGTACAACGTATATTTTTCCGGGAAGGTCTGAAAAAATCACGTCTACGCTTGGATTGTTTCCTGCACCTGAGCCTCTGCTCAGCATTGAGTTCAGGTGAGAACTCGACATCTCCGCAAGTTTGCGTCTGACGAAGCGGAAGTGTGGGAAGGCTATCGGCCGATGGTGGGTCGTCGAGATCGTCTGTGGTAGCCGGAACGTCGTCAATTGTAGCGGCAACTGATGCTTGTGGCGGTGGCGAAGACGTCCTTCGTACACTTTCAACATGTTTACGTGGAAGATCTTCCTTTTGCCACCCAGGCTGATCTCGTAGTCCACGTCGTTTTTCTTCCCGGTAATATCGAATGGCCCCTTCGACTGCATCAGCAATTTCTTTGAATCAGTTGGGAGCAAGATAAGAACCTTGTTTCCAACTGAAAGCTTCCTGGGGCGACTTTTCCGGTCATAGTAGTCCTTTTGTTTTTCTTTGTTTTGTCAAGCTGCTCATGGGCAATTTTACACGTCAGCTCCAGTCGGTCTCGTAGATCGACGAGGTATCCATAAGTCGTCCGAACCTCACCATCGAGGTCATCTTTCGTCCACAGCTCCTTGAGTACAGTCAAGCGCCCTCGCACATGTCGTCCATAGATGAGGTCGAAAGGGAAGAAGCCCAGGCTGGCTTGGGGCACTTCCCTGTAGGCAAAAAGAAGTGGGGCGAGGTAGCGGTCCTAAGACCGAGGTTTCTCCTGGCAGAGTCTTTTTAGCATCGTTTTCAACGTGCCGTTAAACTTTTCAACCAGCCCGTTCGCCATGGCATGATAAGGACTAGCGCGGAGGAGCTTGATTGACAGCAGGCGGCTGACTTCTCGCATCAACTCTGAGGTGAAGCTCGCTCTTTGATCGGTGACGATCTCCTTGGGATACCGATGCGAGAGAATATTTCAATGAGGGCCTCTGCGACATGTGCTGAATCAATCGCTGGGAGAGCTACGGCGTCCGCGTACCGGGTCGCGAAATCGATGAGGGTCACCACGTATCGGTTCCTTCTGCACCTTGGGGGAGAATGGGCCAACTACGTCAACAGCAACCCGTTCAAACGGCGTCTCGATGAACGGTGTGCTGACCAAGGGCGCAACACACGACTTTCCCTTAGGCGTTGTTCGTTGGCACAGTCGCAGGATTTTAACAAAAGCTTTTTACATGTCCGTGTATGTCAGGCCAGTAAAACTCTTGCAGGATACGATCGGTCGTTCTTCTGATGCCTTGGTGGCCCGCCATGATACTCTCATGTGCCACTCGGAGGATGGGTTCCCTCAGTTTCTTAGGAACGACAACTTTCTTAAACTTCCTGCCCGTGGCAAGGTGGTAATCCCGGTACAGGAGCTTGTTGGAGTCAAAGAACGAGTAACTCTGTCCTTTACCAGATGGAAAATTATTTCCTAGCTTCCGGAAGCGCGGCGGAGGGTCGGGTCTCACCGTTGCTCCTCAACCAACTCTTGCCTTGTGATGTCGGCGCAGTTGATTTTAGGTACCAGCAGAGTCCTTCAATGCTTTACTGGTCACGACACTTCGGCGCTCGCTTCATATAGGGACCGCGCGCGCCACTACACGCGCCAGCGCCGCACGAAGGTCATCCCGCCGCCGCGCGTGCGGTGTATTGGCCAGCTGTTGGCGTGCAAACGCTCGCTGCTTTTGGTGTGTGCGCGCTGATTAAGTGTGTTTTTTTTCGTAGTAGTTAGCGATGAATAGTCCAGTTATTGTGTTTATCTCCTGCCTTCAATGGGGTTTTATTTTTCGAAGTAAGTTACCGTAGACTTCGGCCGCGAACGGCAACAGCTTCTGTGTGCTCTGGCACAAGCGCTGCGCCGTCGTGTTTACGGATTTTTAGATGCGGAGCGTCTTATGCTCGGGGTATGTCCGCGGCGTCGGCGGTGGTCCGCGTCCCACACCACCGTTTTTGGCCATCCCCACGTCTTATACTCGGGTATGTCCCGCGTCGGCGGTGGTCCGGCGTCCGCACACCACCGTTTCTTGGCCAATCCCCCATGTGGGTAAGTGCCATAGAAGAGGAACAACAACAACAATAACAACTCCGGTTGTGCTTGCGCTTGACTCCGTGATTCTTCAGATGAAGTAGGATGGAAGCAACAGCCCCGTCAGTGAGCGTGCTGGCGCAATTGAGAGCATCAGCGCAACCACTAACAGCAAATACACCCAACTACAATCCACGGAACGTGTATCGATCTCATCTTTACCAAATGCAGCGGCGACGACTGCATACAACCGCTGCTACGTGATCCACTGACTGTGCACTTCAGCGACCATAAAGCCGTCATACTCACAGTAAGAAGACGTGCAAACCTAAATAGACCTTTATATACCACTTCAATCTCGTCTCACTCGCGTATATACGAATACAATAAGGAAAATTACACCCACCTCCCCGAAGGGAACCCTGAGTAGGACATATGAGCATTACGGGGTTCACAATATTTCCACCAAATTTGGCTAACAAACATAACGGAAACGCAAACGGAACCCCCATGACGCTCCGCATCCTACTCATGGTTCCCTTCGGGGAGATGGGTGTAATTTTAAATCTCTATTGCTTGTTTTCTTAAAGCAAAGTTTTAAATACCACACATACGGTAGCTCTGTAGTCACGGACGTCTGCGGGCCTATCGATAATACAATAAAAAACTGAAAGAAACCAAGTACGCGTCGTTCAGACTACGCTTAATGAATCTGTTGATTGCTCTGGAATGTATAGAACGCTAAAAGAGATAGCCCAATAGTATTGTCGTTTCGATGAGTGGGTACATACTTCAGAACATATAAAAACGCTGCAGAAACGCGAAGGATCAAAACACGAAAAGATATAGATGTTGCAGCGTGTGTCTTTCTGCTTCCACGCTTTGCAATCCTTGTAAAAACAGAAAGCGAGAAAAGAACAATGAAACTGATTTTATCACACGCAACAAAAAATTTCAATGTTACGAAGGGAGACAAAAGAGCATGGACCAGCATACAAAAGTTTATTTATTCGCGCTGCGATGTGCAGCGCACGGAGGAAACAGAATATTGCCACGTAGCCAAGAACGACGGAGAGCTTTTCTGACCGCAGTGAGCTAGCGATCTTCTGCACTACAAAAGGCTAGAATGAAATAAAAACGTAGAAGAAGCAGTCCGCAGTGTGACGTGAACAGATGAACGTCGATAAAGTGAGTAGCGCGGCGTTTGGTATAGATGATTACTCTTGGAAGGTTATTAATTTCAGATCCATGGAAATCGGATCGAGAACATTGTCGAAGAAACAAAAAATCAAGTTAGCGACAAGGTGGCACCCTTCCATATCAAATAATATTGCCCGACGGGACGCACGACAAAAAGAGCGACCGGGCGCTCAGGTTGAAACGCCAGATAAGAACCGGAATCGGCCCCGCGCGGTTACAAACGAACAAAACGAACCCTAAGGGATAATTCGCGGAAAATATGAAAAGTAAAAGCACAAGGAGGTCCCAAAGCTTTTTTTACACGTGAGCCTGAACGCAAGGTAAAACAAGTTTGCAAACAGGTAATGAAGCACCGCTACAACCTGATCTGATATGACAAAAAAATCCGGCTTTAAGTTAGCCTTGTACAATTCTAGGTCCACGATGCTCTCAAAAGGGTACCTTGCTTTTTCCATTCTCACACACAGTGCATTTCCACCCACTGTCGCACACTTCTAATCGAAGCTGAAATCTCCCGTTGCTTGCCTTGGAATGGCGGACCCTCCATTTCTCACACAGCTGCCCGTCGCTCGATCAACAGAGCAAGGAAACATTTTCTGTGGTATCGTTGTACAAGGAACGACATCCCGGGACGCAACACATGTTCGGCATCGTCGTTGCACTACTTAAATCGCATCACAAGAGCGCGATATGCACGTTACATTTTTTTCCCGCACAAAACAAACACAACTAGCCGCGGCTCCGCCGTTCGAGCCAGCGCCAGCCCGAGGAGTGACCTCAGTGAGAGGGTGGCGCCACCGCGCGGCGGCCAAACGCAGCATATGAAGCTCTCCCATTGAGTTACGGAGCAGTTTCGTGACCAGTAAAGCATTGAAGGACCGGTAAGGGTGTAACCTGGTCCCGATCCGTCTTGGCAACAGGCGACACTAAAACATCTTCGGGTAGCTTTGGGGCTGTTGTGGCCAGTGCTGCGCTGGTGGCATCTTCGGCTTTGTGCTCCCAATCAGGATCTGGCATGTGAGGTTCCCTCACACCTTGTATGTTCCGGAGCACGAGGTCGTAAATTGGCTGATCCATACAAGCAGCAGTAATCTCGCCGACAAAGTAGGGGGTTTGGACGTAGATGTTTGCCTCTGGGAGGTGCTTAACTGTTCCATGGAGGAGCAGTACCCGCGTGGTTTTTCCCGTCAAGTGGTTCTCGCCGACCAAGTCACGTCGGACAATGACGGTGTTACTGCCAGTGTCCCCAAGAACGGTGACAGGATTTCCGAGTAGTCGGCCTTCGACGACCGGCATTCCTTTCACTAGGAAGGCAGACTGTTGCTCAACAATGCCACGAGGAAAATTGTCACTTGGGGACACTTCGCATTTGACATCGGCGAGTTCGGTACGCTGCTGTGGAGCTTTCCGGGGCTCAGTGATAGCACAAGCAGCAACCTCTCTTTTCCACTGGGCCGATTCCTGCAGTTTTCAGTTTTATGACCGGGGCGACCACAGGTAGCGCATCGTGCCTGTTCCTTAGTGGAGTTATGGCAGTCTTGAGCACGGTGTCCTGTCCGGTTGCGCACAAAACATCTCGGAGGCGCTTTCTTTTGGGCGTCTGCCGTGACTTTAGTTGTATCCCGGCCGTCATCAGAGACCTTCCCGAGGTTCGACAGGTTTTGCGCTTCTAGGAAACGATCTGTCGCATTGGCTAGGTCGTTCAACCTTTTGCACTCGCGTTCTTTAAAAAAAATTACGAATGTAGGATGGCAGCATCGGATGAATTGTTTCCCGATGATATGGTCACGGGGACCCTCGAACGTTTTCTGAATGTTCGCCATCTCTATCCAATGGTCAAAATAACCGGAGTCTAACTGCCAGCTGTTTTCCTGTTTCACCATCCTCCACCGGTGCTTTCATAAATTTTTTTTTAATAGCCTTCGGCTGTAAACCGGAACCGCTGAAGCAACGCCGTTTTTACTTTGCCGTAGTCAAGAGAGTTATCTGCGGTCATTCGGCCAATAATGGTACGCGCCTCTCCACTTAAGCACATGCTTACAGCAAGAGCCCATTTGTCTTGCGGTCATTGCTGCCCTGTTACTACGCGTTCAAATCGTTGCAAGTACGCGTGCAAGTCGTCGCGCTTCTCGTCAAACCGAGGAAGCAATTTCTGCGGGTTGATCGCATTCATGGCGGCAAGAGCTTCATTTTACGCGGCGGGATTCGATGGGTTTGCACAGCCCTCCTGGAGTCGGATTCCTAAAAGCAACAGTTCTTTTTCTCTTTCCGCGGCTTCTTTTGCTCTTTCTGGAGCTTCCTTATCCCTTTCCGCGGCTTCTTTTCCCTCTTTCTGCAGTTTCTTTCTCCCTTCCGCGTCGTCCTTTCCCCATTTCAGAAGCTTCTCGGCCAGCTTCCCTTTCAGCGGCTTTGCGGCACGGTGGTCAGCACGTTCGCTCTCTACCCAAGCCCTAAGGTCTTGACCCGAGAGCCCAGCTTAGTTCCCGAAGCAATTAACTTCTCAATGTCCATGCTTTCTAGGTAACGTCACAGGTGCGTTCGTGGCTTACCGAGTCCTTTCAGCGGATGTTAAGTATCCTGGTAGGCTCGCCACTTTTTGTCATGAATGAGCCTAGGACCAGTTAGAATGTCCCGAGTCGGTAACTAATACGCGCGCAAGTAGGGATAGCTTTATGCCTGGAAGGTGAGAGTAGATGTTAAGAGAAAGTAGCAGAAACACACAGCGGAAACAAAACCAAAGCAAAGAGCGTTAACTGCGGTAACAGGCTAAAAAAACTTTTCGCTAAAGAGAGCAAAAAAAAAGGTCCTACATAGTTTAGTCTGCGCAGCAGTTCCACGAGGTCTCCTTACGAAGTGCGTGGGATCGGCCGAGGTACCACGGCGCGGCTTCTGCACGCTCTTCTGCAGAATTCTTCTGCAGATTCTTCTGCACGCTCCGCGCGCTCCTCGGCACTCTTCTTTCTCCTTCACGGGCGCCTCATCAGTCTCAACTTCAGAAAATATTTATGATATTACCATCAAATAAGAGAAAGTTCTGAGAACAATAAACCATGTACATGGCATCCATAGACTATAAAAAAGCATTCCACTCCGAGCGTAATCCTGCAGCGATTAAAGCGGTATGGGATGTGGAGTGACCTTCTGTAGGCGCCTCCAGCGGCGTCTCGAATAGCCCAAGCCCAGATGGCTCGAATAGCCCAAGGGTCTGGGGCAGGCACGTGTGCGGCTTGCCGAGCCGGAAGGTAGCCGGTGTTATGTGATGAGGTCCGTCGCCATCCGTGGACAAGTACGTCAACGACAGGCTGTTGATTGACTTCGCACAACGCGGTCTCCAGTTCCTCAGCTGTGAGAGACCTGCATGCAAGGGATACGTCTAGTCTGCTTTGTGGTCCGAATCACTCGTTCCCAACAAACGCCCCACCACAGCACCCTCTCTACGTTGAATTTGCAAACAATGCGCTGTCTGCAGCAGAAATCGTGAAGGGTGGCGTCGGTGAGGGAGTGGAACAACTTCGCACATTGTTTAAAAGCGAGAGCATTGTCGGAGTATACTCTGGCAGGTATTCCGCGGCGAGAAATGAAGCGCCTAAAAGTGAGCAAGAAACGTGACGCTGTCGTTCCCGTCGTCAATGCCAGGTGTGGAACCCGCGTGACGCCGCACGAGAATACGGTGACGTATGCTTTTACTTTGAATGGATCGTTGGTACGGCAGTACACGAGCTCGCACAAGTCGACGCCCACAACGCAGATTGGGCTTGTTTCGGTTATGCAGTCACATGGTAATTGTGCCGTCGGAGCTGTTTCAGGTGTCCGCCTGCGTCTTCGGTACGGCAAGCTCTCGCCGAGGGCTTTCTTCACCGTCTGGCGTCCTCTAATGACCAAAGAGCACTGGCGGATCGCCGTTAGCGCGGCTTCTGTTCCAGCGTGCAACAGGCGCTCGTGGCTTGCCAGAATAAGCGGTCGGGGTAAATCGTGCTTTCCGGGCAGAACAATCAGATGTCGCACTTCGTTAGAAGACTGTAAACATTGCAGTCGTTCACCCACGCGGATAAGGCCCGTGGGGTCCAAAAAGGGCTGTAGACGAAATCAGTCGGGGATTCCCCACACCAAGCTGGCCGTTGAATAGAGCTTCCCGGTCATGAGGCAATACTTCCTGCTTTACCTGGAGGACCCAGTACAGTTCAGCTTCCTGAACTTCGTGAGCAGTCAGTGGCCCAATCATCGACGGCCGCAGCGGTAAAAGGTTATTTATGAAGCATACAATCTAGGCTGTTACTCTAAGTAGCTTGGAGTAGCGGCTATAATCCGAAATTTGGCGAAGAGGTTTCACTGGCGAAGGCCCCACCGGGAGATGGCGCTAAGGCTGTTGACGAGTAGACAAGCTCAGCTACTTCCTGGAGCTGGTTCGATGGCCACATGTTTTCGGATGGGCGATCCAAGATGGTCCATGCCACCAAAGCTCTGAGGTTCTTAAGACTGCTGCATTTATACCGTGTGTGATGAGGTCGGCAGGACTGCCCTTGCTGCTGTAGTGCGCCCATTTGCATCCCTTGGTCAGCCGATGGATCTCTTCGACGCGATTCCGTACGAAGGGTGGCCACGAGATAGGTTCCCCGGATATCCAGTGCAGAGCGATCTGACCGTCCGATCAGTAGAACACATGTGTGGCTGATAGCCAGGAAACTCGCTTTAGGTAGTCGTAAAGACGTGCTGCGGTGAGGCAGGCAAAGAGCTCGAGAAGAGGCAACGTCGTCGCCTTGATGGTGGCCACACGACCCTTGCTGATCAGCAGATGTGCCTCAATCATGTCACCTGGCGAGGAGGGTAGGCGGACGTATACAGCTGTGGCTTGTGCTCGTGGGCTAGCGTCCGCGAATAAGCGGATTCCGATGGGCGGCTCCGGGTAACCTTGCTCGTCTGACAGGTTTCGTGGCAAACAACGGTGTTGCAGATCCGTTCGGAGCACCATGCATTTCAGGCGGTGAGTTGCTCAAGTGGAAGAGAACTGTCCCGTGGGTGCCGCAGCTTCCATCAATCTTAAAATGTAACCTTTGCCCGGAGCCGTGAATGGTGCGAAGAAAGCTTAGCGGATCGTAGATTCTTACAAATGTTGTAGCAGGGTTCGCTTGGTGGTGGGCTTGGTGCTGATAAACGCGGCCACGTTTTCTTGTTCTGATGAGCAGCGTATCGTCCATACGATTCCAGCACACACCGAGAACTTTCATTACGGTTGCGTCGCCACCTTTATCCTCAAACGCGAGCTCATCTTTATGAATAAGTCCAGCAGGGAAGAGATGTTGGAAGCCGGTTTGCGGAGCTCCAGTCCGGCCTCGGCCATAAGGGCCCTTGCTTCCGAATATATCTTATGAGCTCCGTCGACGTTGTTCATGCCAATGATGAGGTCGTCGACATGAAGACTCTCGCAAGATGGTAGCGGTGTCCGGAAACTTTTGTGAGAGTCGGAGATGATGGCGCAAAGTGGCGGCAAGCAGGAAGGACTCGACCTATCACCAAAAGGAACCCGCGTCATTCGCCACTTCACTACTGCGGGAATGCGCTCTCGTCGGTGTAGGAAGGCGCTCGACCAACAAAAAACGGAGCGCGTCCCGGTCCTGTTCCCGAACAATCATGTGGAGGTAGGCCTTCTTTATATCTGCGACCTTGACCATGAGATAGCTCCTTATTTATGAATGAGCCCTAGCAAGCCCGCATCCAACTTGGGCCCCTCACAGAGGATGCTGTTCAGCGAAAGGCTGCCCCGAAACTTGTGACGAGACACTAAAAACCACACTCCTCTTTGTTGTGACGGCGTCACGACGAACCACACTGTGATGCGGCATATAGTGCCGCATCATGAGTGGAACCTCGTACCATGAGTGGATCATGAGTGGACCCTCGTACCACGCGTCATCCTTTCCTCATGTCACTCACGAATAGCTCGACGGCTGCACCGTCCAGCACTCAGGCATCAAGTCCTTCTTTGATGCCGATAGCATCAAGCCACCACAGTGACGATAAGTCGTTTTCTCCCGCTGCGTCATCCAGCGAGGGCTCAACGAAGGCTAGGAATAAAGCAGTGCAAAATTCTGAAGGAAACCAGTTTCGTCGGAGTGTGCACCTTGGATAGTCCAGCCAAAGAGTTTCAACGGCGGTGAGGTGCGGCGTCAGCAGTGAAATGTTGCCCGAGGTAACTTCCCAATAGAAATCTGACTCAATTAGGATGCTGAGGTGGTCGTCCATGTAAGCGGACGCAAGCGAAGTGTCAGCGGCGAAAAAGACAATGGTCGTCCATGAGTCTGAGCGTGTCATCTGTGATTGGCCAGACTCGTAATGGCGCAGTTGCTTGGGATATGCAGGGCCTCGGTAGCAATTCGCTTGCCGTTGTTCTCCCTGGCTGGTGCAACCGACACACGGGCATACTTCTGGGCTGGTGTATGATGGGTCTTGCCGAAAGATTACCAACTTTAGGTCCTTAACGCCTTCGACGGTGAGGCCCACAGCACGCAATACGTCCCGTCGAACGAATGTCCGCTGGCTGCCCGTGTCTAGAAGAACCCCCCCCCAGAATCTGGCCATTGGGACCCGTCGCCTACGCGCGGAAAATCTGCATGTAAACTGGAGTGGGCCGTGTGGCGCTGGTTGAGGCTATAACCACCGATGATGCCGCTTGGGAAGGTCTGGACATGGAAGGCGGGCGGGCGGGCCCCCTTGTCTAGGCGAGTGGGCAGGCCTGGTAGCGTGCACGGGATCTGGCTGCGTCACGCCGCACAGTGAAGTTAGATGCTAGCGCGAGCCGCGACTGTAGGACAAGGTTCTAGCAGTCTCGCATGCACGTGCAGCATGATTGTGCTTGCCGCACCGGAAGCAATGTCCGCCTGCTTGCAGTCGTTGTCGCTACTCGTCTGGTAGCACAGTGGCGGGGCATTGCGCGATCCCATGGCCTCGCCCGTCACAAAGGGGGCAGCAGTCCTTATCAGGAGGAGGCGACGACTCCGCATGTAGCACCGCGACCGACGGTGGAAAAAACTCCTCATTGGGTGGCTGCCGGTGTGCTGGAGGGCGTCTAACCTGAGGGCCGGTACGGTCTATGTGCCCTACGGATCTCCTCGTTCCAGCTCATTGTCTTTCATGCCGTATTAGCCAGAAAGCTGTTTATCCGCCCAGTGCGCATGCCACTGCCCATCACACTTCGTTTTTTTTGCAAACATCAACGGAATGGGGCGATCGTACTCCTGACATCGTGCACCCCTCCTGCATCGCTCATTTAAAAGAAGCCATTGAACAAATGATCTGTTAGTGAACTGTTCACCCCCTCAAGTAACACCCCTTGAATGAGGCCTTTGAGGCTTTATAAATAAATAGATAAATAAATAAATAATTTTGCTTGGCATCACAGTCACCTCACTCGCTGCCGATTCTTTTATGCGTTGCCGGTAAAGACCAATGTAATGTGGTAACGCCTTTTGCAGGACCCACTGGACTATTACAGCCTACACGACGGGCGCCATGCCTAACCCCTCGAAATCGTTCAGGCGAAAGGCGATCTCGTCATGCAAGCGCCGCAGCTTCTCGACGACCGCATAGGTCATCGCTGGATTTAAGGCGAGGAGGGCATCGACATGATCCAGCATCAATAGGTCTCTGCGGCGAAAACGGTCTTTCAGGATCTTGCACCGCAGCGTCTTAGCCATCCTCGACGAGCCTGATGCCCTCAATCGCGGTCTTAGCGGGGCCGGTCAAGTACGAGCGGAGGTAACTGTATTTGTTGATTTTAGTCAAATGATGTTTTGTGTAGTTGGTGGCATCGAATTATTCCCAGAATCCCTGCCAATCGCGACGGTCCCCAGAGAACGGTGCAATCTGCAACTTTTGGAGGGCGACGCGGGGAACTGGCACGGCGGGGTGAGCCGTGGATTTGCTTGCCATTCGACCTTGCGTAGGCTCACCAGCAGCGGAGCTCGAGGAACCGGTGACAGCATAAGGCGACGATCGGGCGGTGTACACGCGGGCGCTGTCCACGCGGGCCCGAATTTGGGAAATGCTGTGCTCGTAGTCCCATGCTATGGCGTAGTCGGCTTGAAAGGCCTCGTCCGTGCGTGCAGCCTAGGACCTTGGCGTTGAGGGCGCGCAGCTCTGCTGCTCAGTAAGGAAGGTGACGTAGCCCTGAATTCGGTGCTCGGCGGCAGCGGCATCCTCGAGTAGAGCTTGAAGCGCGGCGATCCCCTTCGTGGCACAGTTGGCACAGGCACCCGCGAAGTCAGTGTTCGGGCTCCATGAATGAAGGAACCGAGAAGCCTGCCTAGTTCTAATTAGAGAACGAAGTGGGCATAGACAGGGCACACTATATGCATGAATACAACAGGTGGATCATTCGAATAAAGAAGTGGCTGTCCATTCCCCGTAAACGCAAAAGTGTGTGGCCCAGGATTCGGTGTATGGAGGAACAACGAAAATTTGAGCGCAAAAAATAAACTCAGCTGCATCGCAAAGAGGGGGCTTAAACGTTGGAAGAGGGGTTTGTCCTGATATGATTAGGGGGATGATTACAATGGCATTAGTGATGATTGTGATAATGATAAGTGAATGAGAAATACATATTTTTAACCTTTCGCAAGTTCGCAATTCTCAAAATTCTTACCACAACAACTTTAGTTTTATTTTGCTTTTATGGAGCCAATAAAAACTATCATCCGATTGCAGGGATTGGCTCGAATGCGCAAAATCCTGTCCCGCCTTTGCCGCATTCCTGGCAAGGGCATTGTGGAGGGCAGTTGTCGTCCTCCTCCTTGGGATTGCACTGAAAAAAAAAGATGCAATGTTAAATCATGGGTAAAGAATATTCCTAAATTGGTACCAAAAAAGTGTTCACACTACATTTTTCCATAACACTTGGGGAAACACAATCATTATGCGTGAAACGTAATGGTTTGAGCCAGAAACATGTCAAATAGATTCCAATGAGTCAAACTGTCTGAACAGTTCTTCGAGACGGATATGGCTATATAAAATCATCAAATACCCCATGTCGAGTACTGGTTTTGATTTTACCGACGGGCACTAGTGTAAACAGATAATGATGTTTTTCAAATTGGTTACTTTTTGTAACAAATAAGAGAAAACATGCCAGGAACTGGCACTAAAAAGTTGTACTTTTATGAGTTTTACACCACAACACTTCCGGGAAAAGCATGATAAGACAGGAAAAAGCTCTAAAATGCTAACCTGACACTGACCAGTGTGCGTTAAAGTACGAATTTCCAACCCGCGGCTTGGGCTAGGCATTGCAACCTAGAAAATATTAACCCCTCGCCTCTGGAAACAGTGGTGCACGTGAAGCTTCATCTCAGCAAAAACGAAAACAACTAAAGTCGAGAGGCAATGACTGCAAGACCAACACAATAATACTTCTGCCAAAACCAAGATGCAATGCCTAAACGGAAAACGCCAAACCATCGATCGATCAAAAAAGAAAACTATTTGATTTAGCTCAGCTTTACCTGAACCACATGCTTAGTATACATCACTGTACGTCATTCTCTTGTAATTAAATTAAGCGTTTACGTTCTTCAGTATTTACCCGCTCTTCCACAGAACGAACCACGCGCGGCCTACCAACGCCGCGCTTCAAGGTGAACAACCGGAAGACAGCGAGCGACCGGCCCTGCGGTGTGGCCTAATGCGAGCGACGACTCTGATTGGCTCCGATTGTGGCTGATATATCGCGCTACTCTTGCGCAGGCGCCGCACCATCTGCATACGCTAACACGAGCTTGCGCCTGAAGGCGACAAACCCCTGAATAGTGACAGCATAACTCTATAGAGAATTGGATTAAGTTGCCTTTCCTGCCAGGCCTTTCGGCTTACGCCAACACCGACTGCAGATGCATACCAGCGAATACTAGCTTTGACTAAAATACACTGCAAAAACGCTTCCTTCTCGCAAACCTTTATTCACCAAGCAATTCAGAGCGGTGGCACTTTTTTTTCCGTGCAAACGATATTCCGATTCAGCTTATGTAGTTTCACACGCCGAATCTGGACCCAACACTAAAATGAGGCGCGCCTTTGTCGAGGGCTCCGGAATTATTTGGACCTTTTGCGAATCATTAACGTGCACTGCCATTTCGACACAAGGGCGTTTCGCTTTTAGCACCCAATCAAAAGCAGCCATGGTAGCCGGAATTTATCCTGCGTCATTGGGCGCAGGAGCACACCAAACTGAGCTACTGAGCCACCGAGTAAGACAAACTAGACCACCCCGCACGGGGCACCTTGAGTATTCATGGTGACGGTGTTGGCGACACCGCGGACCCGAGCCCCCAACATAAACTGTAACCTACCGTGGTGATGTGTTTAAAGGTGAAGGGTAGAACCCTCAACGGTGGCCGTCGGAGCCCAGGTCAAGCTCCGGCGGATGGGCTCCCTGTCTGTTTACCAGGCAGGGAGCTCCGGGACCTCTCAGGCTATCAGGGTAAGGTTTGAGAAGAAAGTACCCCCGTCCCCTGCTTCTATTACATGCCATATGGTAAATCGTAAACCCCCCCCCAAACATGATCGGACCTTGAAAAGGGTCCGCACCGAAGAATCTTTTCCACGTCTTCCTGCCATCAACTCACCGAAACCTGACAACTACCCACGTTTTTTGATAGTTGAATCGGTTGACAAATCCAAGCCTCTTTCCTCACAATCTGTATTTCTTGTATCCAAGTTTCTTGAATCTATCCTACGCAACACATACAATGCTAAAAAACTAAGAACTGGCGAGGTCTAGTTGAGGTTAACTCACAGAAGCAAGCCACAACTCTCATGAGCCAAACCCGCATGGCAGACCTGGATATCAGAGTCACACCCCACCGCAGCCTCAACAGCTCCCAGGGTGTGATATCTGAGCCAGACCTCCTAACCGAGAAAGAGACCGATCTGCTCGAAGGCCTAAAAGATCAAGGCGTGACAGCAGTAAGGCGCATCGTCATTAGGAGAGATAACAAAGAAATAGCCACCAAACATCTGATTCTGACTTTCGACCGCTGCACACTGCCCGAGCATATCAACGCAGGTTTCATCCGTTGTTCTGTCCGGCCATACATCCCGAACCCGCGGCGCTGTTTCAAGTGCCAGAGGTTCGGGCATGGTACCAACTCCTGTCGTGGCAGAACAACATGTGCCAAATGTGGCCAGCATGATCATCTATCCGACAACTGCACTGCAACCAACCTTACCTGCCCGAATTGCCAGGGTCCACATGCAGCATACTCTCGCGCCTGTGAAAAGTTTCAACTAGAGAAGAAAATAATCAACATCAAAGTCACTGAAAACATCACCTTCCCCGAGGCGCGAAAGAGGTTCGCCTCTTTTCCCCTGGGGAGGTACGCCGACGCAGCTCGCCGGGGGGCGGAGCGGCGTCTGGTGTCTGCGGGGCCCAGTACCGCGAGTCGGACTTGGTCCCGCCCCGCCCCCCCCCCCTGGGTTGCCTCTGGCAGCCCAACCCGCCTCCGCACCGCTCGCTGAGCCAGCAGCGGCTGTGGTGGCATCCACGTCCGGTGGGGATGCTGCTGCACCCACCGTTTCCCCCTCTCCACCGGCCCGAAACACACGCGAGGGCCCGGACGAGATGGAGATGGAGGCAGTCGCAGCGACCCCCCTCCCCCTCCTCACTGCCTGTGCCATCTGGGGTGCTCCCCACGCCTTCGGCACTGGCAGCGCAGGCAAAGAACACCTGAAAGGTACCATGGCAAGGGGGCCCAGTCCGCTGGGCACCCCCTTGCCTTCAGATGACGACATGGACGTCGAGCCCTTCCGGCTTTCATCGCAGCGGAAGGAACGGGCTGCGACGTCCAGGTCAGTAGAGAAGGTCAGAAAACCCCTTCCAAGAGTGCAAGCCCCGAAAGACCCTACATAAATAGTCACACTCCAGTAGCTCTGAACACATAATAATGGGAAGAGAAAATATTGTTCAATGGAACTGCAGAGGCCTTCTGAATAATCTTGACGACGTTTATGATATTCTGCATGCCAATCAGCCAAGTATAATGTGTGTCCAGGAAACACATCTGAATTTCCCAAAAACACAAATTTCTTGAATAGTTACATGGTATACAGGAAAGACAGGGATGGCTGCACACACTCTTCTGGTGGTGTTGCCATAATCACCCGCAAATCCTTAGCATGCCACCCTGTCACCTTGAACACCGTCCTTGAGGCTGTAGCCGTCCGCACAATAATATTTAATAGATTGAGAACGGTATGCTCCATATACATTCCTCCTGATGTTGCACTTACGAGCTCCGACTTCGAGGCGCTGGTAGACCAGCTGCCCGAACCATACATCCTTACAGGCGACCTTAATGCTCACAACTCTCTTTGAGGCTCTTCCAGAACGGATGCCCGAGGTCGCCTGATACAGAAATTCGTTACATCTTCTGGAGCATGCCTTTTCAACAATAAACAGCCTACATACCATAACATAGGTCCAACACATACTCATTATTGGCTCGCAGTTCTCTTTCCTCTTGCCGAGTGGGGAGTGGGAACTGACCCATATGGCAGTGACCACTTTCCCACCTCACTAACATAAATAGGTAAAGGCCCATGCAGTCAATCTTCCCATAATAGGTTCAATGAAGCACGAGCTAACTGGAATACATTTACAGAGACATCCAAACTACACCAAACATCCATAGGACACCTAAACGTTGAAGACGCTACCCAACTGCTCACGGCGCACATCCTCGGCGCACATCCCACGCCTCTGGTGCCCCGCGCAACCAGCGGAGGCCGTGGTGGAATGAGGACTGCAGGCGGGCGCGAGAGGCCCAGATAAAGGCGTGGGGTGTCCTTCGTCGGTACCCCACGTCGGGTAACCTCATTTTGTTCAAACGGGCCAAGGCGTTAGGAAAACGTGTGCGCCGTGAGGCAAAACGAGAGAGTTGGCACACCTTCTTGACATCCATAAACTCTACACAGACACACACAAAGTCTGGACACGAATACGAAAACTAAAAGGACAACAGACACACAGCCTTCCCCTGGTTAGTACAACAGGGGACACACTGGAAGCCCAGGCTAACACACTTGCACAACACTTCGAACACGTGTCCAGTTCAGCACACTACACAAACACTTTCATGAAACACAAAACATCTGTAGAAAAGAAGTCCCTGCGTGATAACAAGTCGCACACTTCTTACAATTGTCCTTTTTCAATTCATGAGCTGAAGGTTGCTCTCAGCACATGTAAGCCTTCAGCTCCAGGTGCAGACAAAATCACATACACCATGATACAACACCTACACCCAGACACTCTTGAAACACTCCTACATCTATACAACAACATATGGCTTTCGGGGCACATTCCTCGCTCATGGAGGGAGGCCATAGTGGTGGCTTTCTTGAAGAAAGGAAAGGACCCTTCCTCTCCCGCCAGTTATCGTCATATTGCCCTGACAAGCTGCCTGTGTAAGCTCTTTGAGAAGATGATAAACAGGAGACTCGTGTACTTCTTAGAGTACCATGGTCTTCTCGAGAGCTGCCAGGCAGGCTTCAGGGCGGGGCGATCTACAAATGACCAACTTGTCGCTCTTGAGTCATACATAAAGGACGCTTTCATTCACAAACAGTTTTGCACAACGGTGTTTTTTGACCTTGAGAAGGCATATGACACCGCCTGGCGCTACGGGATCCTCAGTGACCTGAAGTCATTTGGTGTCTCAGGGAACATGATGAACATTCTTGCTAGTTATTTGTCCGAAAGAACTTTTCCTGTGAGAGTTGGTAGCGCACTCTCAAGGTTCATGTACAAGAAAACGGCGTTCCGCAAGGTGGAGTTTTAAGCTGCACTCTTTTCATAGTTAAAATGAACTCCCTTGGGAAGGCATTGCCACCTACAATTCTTATTCCATGTATGTAGACGACGTCCAGGTATCTTTTAAATCATGCAATATGTCCATCTGTGAGCGTCAAGTCCAGCTCGCTGTCAAAAAACTTCCAGCTGGGCAGACAAGAATGGGTTTCAACTTAATCCAGAAAAAGCACCTGTGTTGTCTTCTCAAGGAAGCGTGGGATCCATCCGGACCCAGACATTACACTTAATGGCGTTTCGCTTCCTGTGAGGAAGGAACACAAGTTTTTAGGAGTGGTGTTGGATGAAAAACTTACATTCATACCTCACATTAAGCAATTGAAACATAAATGTCTAAAGGCTCTCAACATTCTTAAAATCTTGTCCCACCAGTCTTATGGAACGGACAAGCAACTCCTCTTACGTATTTTCACAAGCCTAGTGGGGTCCCGATTGGACTATGGAAGCGTCATTTATGGGTCTGCAACAAAAACGGCACTGAAAATGCTCGACCCAGTGCTGCATCTGGGTCTTCGCCTTGCATGTGGTGCTTTTCGCACTAGCCCAGTCGAGAGCCTCTACGCCGAGTGTGATAAATGGTCCCTATATCACCAGAGGATTTACATGGATTTGTTGTATGCCTCGAAAATCATGGCCCTGACTAACCACCCTTTTAATTCCACCATTAATAACACATCCTCACAACAACTGTTCTTAAATCGTCCATCCATCTCTCTGCCCTTTTTCACTTAGGGTAAGAGAGGAAGCCTCTGAGCATGAGGTACCCTTTTTAGACATTCACAAGACACCCATCACTGATTTTATACCACCATGGAATCTGCGCCCTGTGCTCTGTGACCTGTCTTTTACGCATCTTGATAAGAACAGGGCACCAAGAATTGCGATTCAGCAGCATTTCATGTATCTGCAGGATAAATACAGGGCTGCAGAGTTTTTCACTGATGCTTCCAAAACGTTCACTGCGGTGTCTTGTGCTGCTCATGGACCCAATTTTGAAGGAGGTAGAGCCATGAATGCAAAGACAAATATTTTTTCGGCAGAAGCATATGGCATCTTTCTGGCTGTAAATCACATAGTTGAACATAATATTCCTAAATCTATCATCTATACAGATTCGCTGAGCGTCGTCCGTGCATTATCATCCGGAAAGTCATCGAAAAACCATGTAGTTAACCTTGTCTTGAAATCAATTATGCTGGCGTATTCTTCAAACCTTGAGGTGACTGTGTGTTGGGTGCCAGGCCACTCTGGCATCGGCGGAAATGACTGGCGGGGTCGCGGGTTCGATTCCCACCGCGGCGGCCGCTTTTCTGATGGAGGCGAAAAGCAAAAACGCCCGTGTGTACGAGATTTCGGCGCACGTTAAAGATCCCCAGGTGGCCAAAATAATGCGGAGCCCTCCACTACGGCGCGCCTCATCGCCTGCGTTGCGTCGGCGCGTTAAAACCCTACAATCAATCAAATCAATCAAATGAACTGGCGGATGAAATGGCCGCCAATGCTGCACTCTGAAACACAGTAAACAAACAACACCTCCTTACACAGACCTCAAGCCACACATAAGACAGCAACTCCGTAAGACGTGGCAAGCAGACTGGAGCGAACAGACAGACAACAAACTACACGTAATAAAACCACACTTGGGACAATACACTACTGACTCACACAACAGGCACATGAAGTTACCTTAGCTAGATTACGGATAGGCCATACACATGTGACGCTCTCGCACCTGCTCACGGGTTCTCCAAGACCCCTGTGTAGCAGGTGTGGGGAGGGCCTGTCCGTAGTCCACATACTCATACAATGCAACACACTTGACACAACACGACACAAACACTTCAGAGAACTGTACAGACAACATATTCCCCTACACCCATCGTTGTTTCTGGGTGACGATGCCATGGTTTCTGTGAAACGCGTGTATAAGTATTTGTCAGACGTGAAGTTTTTAAACCTCATTTCTTATCATGCATAATCAAATCTGGCCCTATACACCAGCCATCACCATTATCTTTTTTTTTTGATCTTACATGTCCAGTTTACATGTTTTATACCTACCTTTTGTGGTAATCACTTCTTTTCATTAAATGACTTCTCTGGCGCTCTCTGCCCTCGTCGGCCTTGCGCCATTAAACACAAACCATCATCATCATCATCAAACTAGACCAGCGGATCTCAGCCAGCATTCTATATGAAATTTGCTAGCTGATGGTCGTTTCGTTTACACCTACACGCGAGAAATATCTAGCGCACTAATAACTTGTAAATAAATGTGATCTGTGTCTGACCATGTTTGAAAGCAAAAATTAAAGCCGTTCCACTCTATGTGAAAGCTGTCGGAAGTGCAGAGCAGTGATCCGCCATAATGGATGGTGGAACCGTTATCCACTCACTGCTACCCCCATCACACGCTTCGCCACCCCTCTCCTCTAATTCAAATTTCCCGCCTTCACAGTGCTCGCCCACCCCCTGCCTGAAACTGCGCCAGCGGAAGGGGGTTTCTTGCGCTATTTCGAAAGCGCCCTTTTTTTCTTGCGCTCTTGTGCAGCTGAAGCCTTTCTGCGTCATTTCGAACGCGCCATTTCTTTCTTGCGCGGCCGCGTTTTTCGCTTACTGTCGTAAAAACAACCCAACGAGCGTTCCTAACTAAATGAAAGCGGGGGCTGCTAGTATTAAAAAAAGGAAAATTTCCCCAAAAATGGGAAAAAAAAATTTTCCCGGGGGTTCAAGGGCGACAAGGGGCCGGGGATAATGCCGAACGAGACATTAGTTCACAGGAGATAGACATCCACACCAGTAACGACCGAAGAAGTAAGGAAGGCATTGAAAGAAATGAAAGGCAAAGCACCTGGTGAGGATCAGATAACAGCAGACCTCTTGAAGGATGGCGGAGAAAATTGTCCTTGAAAAACTGGCAAACCTGTTATACGCAATGCCTAATGACCGCAATGGTACCGGAATCTTGGAAGAACCGAACATCATCCTAACTAGAAAGGCGACATGAAGGACTTGAAAATTACAGGCCGATCAGCTTACTGTCAGTGTCTACAAGTATTTACCAAGGTAATCGCTAACCGAATTTCTGAAAACCCTTTAGATTTCAGTCAACCTAAAGAACAAGAGGGTTCCGTAAAGGTTATTCAACAATGACCATATTCACACTCAATCAGGGATAGAGAAGTGCGCTGAGTATCTGAACTTCTATATATAGCCTTCATAGATTATGAGGAAGCATTTGACTCGGTCGAAACCCTAGCATCATTCAGGCAATACGGAACAAGGTGGTAGATGAGCATTATGTAAAATACTAGAGGATATCTATAATGGGTCTACAACTACGATCATCCTCAGTAAAATACCTATAGCAGTAAAATACCTACAAGAAAGGGTGTCAGACAAGGAGACACAATCTCTCCAATGCTATTCACAGCATGTTTACAAGAAGTATTCAGAACGTTGGATTGGAACAGGTGGGAGTAAGGGTTAATGGAGAATACCTCAGTAACCTCAGATTTGCTGATGACGTTGCCTTGCTAAGTAACTCGGGGGACGAATTGCAAAGCATGCTTTCCGCCACTGGGCGAACAGAGTAGAACCGTGGGACTGAAATAATATGCAGAAAACAAGTAATATCAATAACCTCGGGAGAGCAAAAGCGGTTTGACATAGGTGGCGAGGCAGTGGAAGTGGTAAGCGAATATATCTACTTAGGCCAAGTTGTGACCCCAGATCCAAACCATGAGGCAGAGATAATTATTAGGATCAGAATGGGGTGGGGTGCATATGCAGGCATTCTCAAATAATGAATAGCAGCCTACCATTGTCGCTGAAGAAGAAAGTGTATGACAGCTGCATGTTACCGGTACTCACCTACGGGCAGAAACTTGGCAGGCTCACTAAGAGGGTTCAACTTAAATTGAGAACGACTCAGCGGGCAATGGAGCGGAAAATGATAGGTGTAACATTAAGGGACAGGAAGAGAGCGGAGGGGTCAGGGAGCAAACTGGGTTAAAGACATATTAGTAAAAATTTAAGAAAGAAATGGGCGTGGGCAGGCATGTAATGCGAAGGCAAGAAACCGCTGGTCATTAAGGGTAACAGAGTGGATCCCTAGAGAAGGCAAGCGTTGCAGTGGGCGGCAAAAAGGTTTAGATGGGCAGATGAGATAAAGAAGTTTGCGGGGAAAATTGGTCACAGTTGGCACAGGACCGAGGCAATTGGAGAATAATGGGAGAGGCCTTTGCCCTGCAGTGGGCGTAGATAGGCTGGTGATGATGATGATGATGATGATGATGTATGGCCACATTTTAAAGAAAGCTTAATGAGTAAACTCTAAAATTATTTTGTTGCCTCCAAACCGCACTAATTTATTGTAAATTTTCCAAACCCCGGTCTGAATACGTTCGCCGAGTGACGACTTTCTAATCTGAACACAGTACCCACTTCTGCGCTTACAGAGAAACTCCATAATATTCGAGGTACTTGCTAGGTTAGTGAATTTAACGGCTTGTTGGACTCCAGCATTTTTGTGTTTCTATGTGCGCTTTTTTTTCAATATTTGAGCGGAGTATAATTTTAGGCAACACGTAAAAAAGGCTAGATGTTTTGGAAGGAAGAAGTCCTTTCTTGACATTTTTGTACGGCACTACCTTACCAAGGCGAAACGCAAATGGCAGGTTGGTAACGTCTGCAAATATCACTTTTATATTTTGGTATTTTTGCGCTCGGTGTTTTATTTGGCCCGGATACATTGTATTATCCAATTAGTGCAAACCTGGAAATGCGAAATCGCTCACGTTATATTCCGTTTATATGAAATAATCTGCAGACGAAATCTTTTGTGGCCAAGTTAACATAAAAAAGGTAACTTCTAAACTAACAACCGCCATTAGTTTCACCATGTTATACGCACCTCACTTCCACATTCCAAAGTTGGAGATTTCTGGCCCTCCCAGTGTTCTGCCCTGGCAGAAAGAGTGGGAAATTGGTTTAGTTGCATAAGTGTTATTAGTAACTGTGGATATATAACGAGATGGTTTTAGTAATTTTGCAAATATTTAGAAATGCTTGTTTGAGTGATTTTTAAGGAAATATGATCGCTAAAGGCTTTGTAAAATTTCTAATGCACTGTGGTTATATTTGGTTACAAGGCAAAGGGACGAAGCTTGCAATAAATGCAGTTAAATATGTCACTAGTGCTTCCGCATTTCAAGTTGAATTCTCAAATGTAATTTGTAAGTCAACCACATCATCTGCATTTTATAATCATACTGGGATTTGTTTGCTTGTAAAGACGTATTTAACTCATAAAGAGGTCAAATACAGAGTACCGCCGTCTTTTTTGTCCACACGCTTTAGTAATAACATCGACTACTGCAGCTAAACAACACTCCTGCATGTAAGAAACAACGAGATTGATTTGCTAGAATATTAAAAGGGGAGTTCTGATTAAGGGGACATCATTGACTCCAGATTAGGACGGCCCCGTTGCTGTTTTTTGCGTTTTTCGGCAGCAGGTCACGCGTTATTTCTTGCCACCACTGATATAGCTTATTCCCAATTCCAAAGAGTTTCTTTCTGCTGCATAGCTTGTTTTTAACCAACGGAGATCCTGCGATTGGTATCTTTACGGCATTACGTAATTATGAACACGACCCTGCAAAATAAAAAGGCACAAAAAATAAACGTTTTCTTGCCAAAGCGTTACAAAACGCAACGTTATCACTTCTCATACATGTACTAGTGTCACGGGGGAGAAGATCCCGCGGGGAATACTGACTGGAAATTAGAAGTACCGAATTCGGGAGGTACTTCACGCTGCCCAGGCAATAGAATTTTTAGAGGTGCTTGACAGAACGTCCTAAATGTTTGCCTTGGCTTCTCTGTAGCAGAGAAAACTTAAACAAGACCTTCGTTCTTCACGAAATGAAATGCTGTTTTTATGATTAAGGGTAAACGTATGCGTCATAAAAGTTCCAAAAATGCTGAAGATTCACTCCAGTACAGCTAATTTAAGATCCCTTGCAACTAAGATGGTGTTGTTGTGTCGGCTTTCTATGGCATAAAGTAAACATCCTCGTTTTACAAAGTAGGGCTAAAAAGATAGCAACTGTACATCATTAGCGTGTACATCAAGAAGCCAACACGAGGCGCAACGCGGGGCTCTCGTGGCTGTGTTATAAGTATTGCCGCGATTTGGTACAAAAATATATATACCGAAAGCTGGAGTGTCTGAAAGATATAGTTGAGGTTCATCATACGTATTGCTAATGTAGGTATTTCGTTTCCATGAATAAGTCAATCGTTACCTCCGAGTATTTATCTAGTGAATTTTCAGTAGCGCCTTACCAAAATCTCCGTTGTCGATTGGAGTAATATATAAAAAACCAGCGGTGACGTCTACGTGTAGGTCTTGAATGTGCGGCACGATGGCGTTACTTCGACACCAAGGAAGCCTTTTCGAACGGAGTTTCTGGGTTTACCATTTCTGCTATATATTTCCTGAAGGCCAGCGAAAACAGGAAGACTAGCATCCACAACAGTTTCAAATCCTCCTTACCACAGGAAAGACAGACGCCACCTGCTTTTCTGTCGCTTAAGATGTGGGTGCAAAAGAAAGGGACTTCCTGGCGTTCTTCAGTGCCTTGAGAAGGGGGCACTGTCAGTGCTTACGACCTCATGTCATTGCCAGTGCCAACGTTTTGGTCTCTGATTAGAGAGAGACAAAAAGAGAACCTACATTTGTTGAGTAAGAAAGAGTGGTAGCTTAGGCAGAGGGTTGCCCGACGTCTAGACACGCGGATACAGCAGCGCGTTTTCGGCCCTTTCAGTGGGCCGAAAACGAGCAATTTTTAAAACCTGCCTCCCAATTCTCTACCGAAGTGTAACATGTAATGTTTGAGTTGCTGTGCCTTCGTAATAATCTAGGACATGACTAGGTTCCGAAAAAGAGGCGCACGGTGTATAGATTTACCCCAGTTTTGAGTTTATCTCGGATGTTTTCTGCCAAACATCTTGACCCATATAAATTTGCGAATATACAGATTGTTTTAAATAATACGCAAAAATTGCCATCCCAAAGTACTGAAAGTTGTTGTGCCAGAGCGCCCGGCCCAAATGTGTTTCACGGGGCGACGCGCCGACAGCGGGGCCGATTCACGGCTCGTCCAAACCAGACCGAAACGCCCGCGGCGCTGAAACCCGTTGAAATATGCAGCGCCGCACAGTCGCCTCTCTTTTTGTGTCGCGGCGGCTCGGCCAAATCCTGCATTGGGTGAACAACCGCAACGGGCCTATCGTTACTCGCCTGGAAAAGTAACGATCAGATTTCGAACTTCAGCCAGCGAGGGCCCTGATTGGAGCGATTCAAACTTCTCGGGGCTCCAACGTACCTTCCGAGGGTACAAAAACCCGCCCGGATCACGTATCGTAGGGATTCTCCGGCGGCATTCTTCGGCACCAGTCTCTTCGGAGGCACCGAGTGGAGAGGTGCTGTCGCCTTTGTGCGAGGTATGTAACATTTGTTTACCTTTGTACATACTGTGTATAAATGCTGCGTCAATTTTCCGTCGGCTCGAGAACTTCATCGCTCTGCTCTGCGCCTCGTCGACAGCGGACGGAGCAAGGCAACGTCGCTACACCGCTGACTGCGCTCGGATGCCCAGCCGCAACAGTGGTGGCTGCGGTGAGCGAACCCAGTCCCAACAGCGGAGACAGCGTCGGGATGGCTCCTCTCCGCACCACCTGTGCGATAGCGCGCGCGCTGCTCCTCCTCTCCCCCTCTCCACACCACCTGTGCGCGCTTCTTCTCCTCTCCTCTCCTCCTCTCTATTTCAGATAACCAGGTCCGCGCCACGGCTCCCTTCAGTTGCTGCTTTCTGTCGAGACAACGCTGCGCCATCCGATGAGCTCGTCACCCAAGAGAGGTGACGAGCTGGATGCCAGTCACAACCTGTGGTGGCAGCGGTGGGATGGCCATTCCCAACAGTGGATGGCAGCTGCGGGATCGACCGGCCACGGCTCCTACCTAGTGTGTTAAGCCCTCAATCTTTTCTCTCAGTTCACTGGACTTCTTTAGCACAGGTTATCGCAGTTTATAGAAGGGCTGTGTGAAGCACTGCATAGCTTTCATTGTTTCAAGCCTAGAGAGAGTGTGTTGAAGCCAGAGCTAGTGCCGGGAGTGTAAACAAAGGAGCGTCGGGAATTACTTGTGCGTACCTTACTAGTAGCTCGATAGTATTGGAACGGTAAGGGAATTCCAACTTGGGCAAGCAGCAAGAGGCTAGTGCGAACGACGGAGGACTTAAAGTGAAGGAACTCATCTAAATTTGCTAGGAGCTAGGCCTTGATTTAGACCACGCGAAACGGAGGCATGCGATCCTTGAGATCATGAGAAAAACCAACGTAACGGCTGAAGAAGTAAATGAGGCCAGGGGGTGATATCAAAGAGCGCCGTGAGCGTGAGGAGGCTAAAGAGCGACGGGAGCGCGAGGAAGCCGAAAAAAAATGAGCGCGTGAACGCGAAGAGGCCGAATGGCAGAAGCGGAGGCAGGAAGCCGATAGGCAGGTACAAAGGGAGAAAGCCGAAAGGCAGTAACGGAGACAGCAAGCCGAAAGGAAACTACAGCTCGAGTTGATGAGTCTGGAGTTGGGGCTCCGGCGGAGTTCCGCAGAGTTAGCGTGACTGGACCAACGGTTAAGGCGGACGGTTCGACAAGTTGGGACCAACGGCTGCCGTTTGTTGTGGAGAGCATCAGGTTTCATAAAATAGTTGAGAGGTCAGGGCCGTAATACGGAGCGTCCCCCCAGGGCAAACGCGAAGCGACCGCACTCGTATTCTCGGGCAGAGAAGCGAGCCAGGAATACGAGACGGGCGCAGAGGCAGAGGAGCCGCCTCGAAATGAGCATTTCAAAACGCGCGCAAGGTCCGCGAGTAGCGACCAGTGCATGACACTGGACAGTTTGCAAGCGGGGAGGCTGTCCCAGAAACTTGACTCTTCCCCAGCGACATAGACGCAAAAGGATGCCAAGAAGCGTAGCCCGAACTACCAGCCGACCGAAAACTCGCGCGGTAGGGTAGTCGCGACGCCAGCATCTGAAGGGGGTTGCCCCAAATCCTACGGTGGAGAAACCCAGTTACCTGAGCCGGGCGAGACGAACGGTACGTTGTCCCCGGTCTCCGCTCAGCTGTTGCCCGAAAACGAGCTCAAGGACGAAGCGCTGCCGACAGAGAAATCCAGTGAGCTCGTAGCAAACGACGCTACCGCCGTCTCGAAGAGCGAAGGGGTACCTCACCGAGATAACGCACTTGCTGATACGTCCGATAGAGCGCCGTACGAGTCCGCTGATCGCGTTCATGTGTCGGCCTCTGGTTCAACGATCTCGGCAGAATGCTCAGAATCGAAGGAGGCCTTGGAGACGGCTTCCAACCGGAGTGCGCGCAGTGCGCGAGATAGGGGGGTTCTCTGCTCTGGGGTGCGGCACTTCGGTACGAATCCCTCCACCATCTGACAACGGTAGGGAGGTTCAGCGGGAAAGTGTGGACAGCGAGGATAGCCAGAAGAAGCTGCAAGAGCCCCTGGAGACGGAAAAAGTTCCTTCGGGGGCGAGCTGTAACTGGGGCGATGTTGTGGCAGAGCCTGCGAGCGGGACACAGAAGACGCGCGAGCAACGAAGCCCGTGCGGCGAGCGGGCCGAAAGCTCTGGCGGTAGCTTAGACGAGCCGCCGACGGCCGAAGCTGGTTGCGTCATCCCCATCGGCAGGGAAAATCAGCTGGCCGCGCGTTGCGAGGCAAGCTCAATGTTGTCCCCAGTTCTCGGTGACTTCTTGAAATCAAGGTGGGGCCCTTTCACCCGCATTCCAACCCAGTGAAGCGAAGAGCGAGAGTTGAAAGCTCTCTGTTATGTGCGAAAACGCGATTAGGAGGCATGCGTGCCGCCCCTATGTTGGCCTTGAAGTCAGCTCCGCACGAGAATACGGGTGTCAGCTTTGCAAGGCTTGTATATGACCGGGGAAAGAGAACGCGTTTGGAATGACAAAACTAGCCTGTGAGGAAAAGCTAGTTCTAACGCGTTCATTTCCCCGTTCGGAACAGTCTGTCCCGTCATGTTGAGCTTCGGTCCCGAAAGCGCGCCGTGTGGCCTCTCGAAACTAATGGATCGGGTGTTTCGTGGCCTGTCGGAGTACGCGCTCCTTTACCTCGATGATGTCGCCAGCTTTTCTAGCCCACGGGTAGGAGCATGTAGAGCACTTAGAGTCGTGTGAGCAGGCTCAAAGAAGCACGCCTGACAGTAAAAGCGCCGAAGTGACGTGATTAAGGCAGGTGGCGGTCGTAGCGCGGCCGACGCAGACCGTCGGAAATTAAAGTAGCCGCAGTCGTGAACTATCACCGACAAACCGCTAAGTCAAAGATTACTCCACGCTTGCCAGTCCTTGACTGACGCTCTCAGAAAGACTGAGCCAGTTGGAGTAGAATGGGACAGAAAGGAGGAGGACGCGTTTCCAACACTGAAACGAGCCTTGAGCGAGGAGCCAGATCTAACGGTCCCCGACTTTTCCAAGGGTGTCGTAATTTAGTACGATGCGAGCAATTGTGGCATGGGAGCTGTACTATGCCAAGAGGATGCGAACGGCCGGGAACGACCAGTTTTGTACTTCAGCCACAAGCTAACTTGCAGGGAAGAGGCTTACAGTACATCCGAAAAGGAATGTGTCTGCTTCGTGTGGGCACTGCAGACGTTTCCGTGCTATGCAGCCGGTAAGGCTAATTCAGACGCACTAAGCCGTGCGTTCTAAGTAGTGCTACCTTCGTACTTTCCGTGTCCTTCGTTTCGTCTCTTCGTGATTAGCTGTTAGCTTAGCAGACAATTGGGAGCAAAATTATAGCGCTCATTTGCTGCCTCAGTTGATTATTTCCGCAACCATGTGATTTGAAGTAATCAACTTTAGTTATTTATCATCATTTCAGATCGTGTGTTACGTTTGACACATAGTGTGAATTCTTACTTAGAGAGTCTTGCGTCTCGCATGGGCCTCTAGGTGTAGAGGGTCCAAATTGGGGAGAGACACTTAGCAGGAGAGTTTATCACGTTTTTTCGAGTGGTGTTCTGACGGAGAATAGAGGGTGCTTGCTTGCGCTGGGTGTTGCCTGTTGTCGGTCGGTTCTTTGCAAGCAGCAGAACGAGGTGCTACCAGTGTTGAGAAACCAGACCGGAAGAGCCGGGCGAAGCTAGTCGAGACACCTGGGCAGCACGGCGATGTACCTATGATCCGGACTGGGTAGGTGGTACCTGTTCGTGAAAGGAGCAGGGTGGAGCCGCTATATTTCCGGAGCACTGAGGTGAAGCTAGATGAGCCTGGCGACCTAGCGCGCCCGGCATCTGAGCCACGTGGAGGCAGCTCATCTTCCTGGCGAATTTTCTGGCGGCGGGATGCTGTTGTGCCAGAGCACCTGGCCAAATTGTGTTGCACGGGGCGACGCACCGACAGCGGGGCCGATTCCCGCATCGTCCAAACCAGACCGAACCGCCTGTGGCGGACAGACTGAAATCCGTTGAAACATGCAGCGCCACACAGTCGCCTCTCTTTTTTGAGCCGCGGCGGCTCGGCCAAATCCTGCATCGGGTAAACGACCCGCAACAAGCCTGTCGCTACTCGCATGAAGGCGAGATCACGGAGACGGTGTGGGTGTCGCCTTCCCTTTCCCCATCGTGGCGTCTTGGCTGACTACCCGCTTCGCTACCATTCGTCGGATTTCAAACTTCAGCCAGCGAGAGCCCTAATTGGAGTGATTCAAACTTCTCGGGGCTCCAACGACCTTCTAGGGGTATAAAAATTTCACTATCTTCCCGTAGGGGAACCTGAGTAGTATTCCAAGCAGCCATGGGGTCGACGCAAGTTCCCATTAGATTTCAGTTCGATTGCGGCGTTGCGGGAGGAGAATGAGGGGAGCGGCGCGCGTCATTTATACCGCGGAGCTAGAGTGGCGCCCCCAGGGGAGTATGCAGCGGCTACCGTCACGTCTCTAACCCTAAGCTGCTTAGCATTATCGCGCGCGGATCCGCAGGTGTTGCACGATCCCGGAGAGGAGCTTCGGAGAGGAGGAATGCCGTAGAGAAGAAGAGTGTCGGAGAGGAGAGGAGGAAGGCCTCGCATACTACTCAGGATTCCCCTACGGGAAGATGACGACGGTGGTGAACGCGAAGCTATCTCGTGATGAATTCTTTGGTTGGCCAATTTCTAGGGGCATCCTGCCACAATCATCATCAGCGGTGCCTGGTCAGGCATGCGCAGAAGGGGTGTGGTACTCAGGGTTCCCCTATGGGAAGATGACGACGGTGGTTGAACGCGAAGCTACCTCGTGATGGATTCTTTGGTTGGCCAATCCCTAGGGGCATCCTGCCACAATCATCATCAGCGGCGCCTGGCCAGGCATGCGTAGTGCGTGTGCGGACAGCGGACAACGAAAAGGGAGGGAGGGACACAGCCTTGAACATGAGATGCTTCGCATCTAAAACCCGCCCGGATCACGTATCGTCGGGATTCTCCGGCGGCATCTTCGGCACCAGTCTCTTCGGAAGCACCGAGTGGAGAGGGGCTGTAGCTTTTGTGCGAGCCATGTAACGTTTGCTTACCCTTGTACATACTGTATATAAATGCTGCTTCAACTTTTCTTCGGCTCAAGAACTTCATCACTCTGCTCTGCGCCGCGTCGATAGCGGACGGAGCAAGGCAACGTCGCTACACCGGTGACTGCGCTCGGATGGCCAGTCGCAACAGTGGTGGCTGCGGTGAGCGCACCCAGTCCCAACAGCGGAGACAGCGTCGGGATGGCTGATTCCCAAGAGAGTGGATGAGCTGGATGCGAGTCACAACCTGTGGTGGCAGCGGCGGGATGGCCATTCCCAACAAAGTCCCTTGTGGCACACGAAAGGTCGTGTTGCCAAGCTTAGGAAGAAGACACGTTGCCCATATTTTTCGGAAAGGGGAGTCTGAACGCGTGGTCGAAAAAGGCACGAATGTGGGTTCGCTTGCTTCCTTGTTAGAAGACTCAATCTCTAGAAGACCGTTGCCTTTGGGTGTCTAATTTGCACTTCCGACATTGTGGATTGAAAATTTTTTTCGAAACATTCATGTACTGATGTTTAAACTGTCCCAATGCGTCCCTAATGAATTAGGTGCGTCTATTTGATGGTTTGGGTAGTTGTATTGCCAGGAGGTTGACCCAATTTCCGTTTCTTTTTCCTGTGCATGGGGGAAGGCCATGAAGTCAGACAGATTGCAGGATACTACACTGCGACGATTGTGGTTTTGTTCTTTCCAGTGTCGGTGCGTAGGCTGTTTGCATGGTTTTGGTAGACTTATTGAAGGAATTTATTTCTGCCTTCTATCCTGGCCATGTGTGTGTTTATTTTCAATGATTGGGATTTAGAAGAGTGGTTATGAGGAGCCGCTGTATCGGCACCTCCCTAAATTGCAGTTTCGTTAGGGAGGTGTCTAACTTGCATACGATAGGCCATCCCTATTTTTTTCCCGAGCGGTTTCAGTGCGGTAGGATATTGCCTCCCCGATGTATTCAAATATGTATAAATACTTTATTTGAGTTTCAAAGCTTCTACGGCAACGGTGAAGATTTGAAGGTTAAAGGCTGCCTTGCGCTAGCGTAATGAATATATTTATTTTGTTTTCTTTGGTGAGGGTAAATTTTAGAGTAGCTCAGAATAAGTGCCTGCATGAGTCTTAACGTTTTCTTGGTCACCCTTGCTGTTTCTTAATGAGGCGTTTTACCAAGCAGGCTAATTTTTAATGATTTTGTGTATTTTGGGGTAGACAAGACGGCTATTCCGCTTCCCGTGTATCTCTACGCCGGAGATTCTAGCTTGAACGTTGCCTGAGATGACATTCTTAACTATATGGGTGGTTTTTTACGTGTTCACGTGGTGCGATCCCTAGTTAGCCCTACACAGTTTGCAGTGGTGACAGAGCCCGAGAAAATTCGAAAATGTATTGTAATTAGCGCTACAAACTGGGTCACAATTTGTCAAATACTGGGTCATAATGCTACAAACGGGGTCACAAAATAGTCGCAATTATTTTCCTTCAAAGATTTGTATTTCTATCTGAAAAGTAACTCATAAAATCCCTACTGTGCACTTCCTTCCTCGCAGGCGATGTTTTGGGTTCATGAAGCATTAAATATATTTTTTACACACGCTGCGCATTTGGCGACCTCTTCGACGAACGTGAACGTCTGCAGGCATCCGTTTTAATTCCTTGATTTAAAGCTAAATGGGCGACCACTGAAGGGCAACTCAAGGGGGTTAACCAGCTATTGATCAACGACTTGAACCACCGCTGCTATGATTCCACACAAAACGACGCATCTGATGTTCCGAAAAACTCTCCTACCGACGATTTTTCTCACCTTTTCCTTGGCCTTACTTGTATCACCTTACCCGAGCGCCGGCAACAGCGATGTGCGACGCTCCATACAGGACATGGACATTACTTTACAACCACTGCGCAACTGGGAGCCGGTGCGCGAGTGTTTCAACCTTATAATGCCGCCCTTCCCTACAACGCACGCATTGAAAGCGTGTTCAGTGTAGCAGATGACCTATCAACGAGAAAACGTGGAAGAATCAGTGACAACAACTTTGAAAAAGTAACGTTGAAAGTTAACAACATGTAACACAATATCACAGAAGCCACAGTAAGCGTCCTAGCCTTGACGAAAGCCTTCAGCCTTCTCTCCAACATGCAAGCCACTAAAGTTTATTGCACTTTGAGTGAATTTGTCTTATTTTCTTACGGCAATAGGCTTTTGATAGAAAGTAACGTAAAAGTAATCGGTTACAGTTCTGTAATTGCTCAGTTACTTTTCTTTGGTTGTAATTGATCACTGTAATCAATTACATTTTAAACGAAGTAATTGCAATCGGTTGCTTATTTTCTGTTCCGTGTACAAGTCTGCCTACTATTATGTATGGATCAGGTAACGTACCTATCAGAGCTTCTAAACCAATACTTGAAATTCTATAATCAGGAGGGAAATATATAGAACACATTGTAATAGCCTATTAAATATTATTGTTCGGAGAGGCCTGAAGGACAGTGCTCGGAGTGATGGGAGGACGTACTAACGATATTTGGCGGCTAGGACAGCATCACCAGAAGACGTTGGCACCAATTCCCACCCTTTCTGAATATCACATGAATGACGATAAACTTTGTACGTTGTTTTTTTGTTTATAAGTGTGTTTTTTCTAAGCACAGGACTTTTGTTTGGCTGGCATGCAGTAATTTGTTTACGTAACCTAGATTTTTAACTAAGCCCCTAAAGTTCCACTGTCCTGCTTCCCATTATGCATAGTTCAGTGAGTTGAATATATTGTTATGCATCGTTTTTCGGAGCCGTGATTCTGTGCTTTTCCGGCTTCTGTGAGGGCGTGGACGTCGCAATTCGTTTCTTACGCTGCGACGCAGTCAGGAGAAGTGCGAAGTTCATGTCTTCGGATGTCATCGGAGTACCTTAAGGATGGATCTCTTTAGACTGCGCACACCTGTTTTTTTTTTTTGTGTGTGTGGGTGCGCTTTGCCTAGACCGCCACGGCCGAGGGCGTCAGCAGCACCGCGGGTGGCACAGGCGGTGCAGCGGCGGTGGGAGCCGTCGCGGGTGCCTCCGTGTCCATCCCCTCCGCGACCTAATTTGTTGGGGCCGGTGGAATGGAAACGGTGGGAGCGGCATCGCTACCAACGGACAGGGTGTACCGTTGGGCGCATTGGTAATTCATTTTAAAAACACCTGCAGCGCGAATATAAACAAGAACACAGAGCCACGAGGGGACAAGCGCTGTGTCCCGTATTCTTTGTCTGTCCTTGTTTATATTCGGGCTGTAACTATTTTTGAACTACCAACGTAGACGGTTTCCACCACAACCGGTGTCTGCTCAGCAAGTTGTCTGAAAACGGGTCGCGCTGCCAGAGGCAACGCAGCCTGGGCCAGGGATGAAACTAGATGTCTTGCTCACCTGAGTCGCTGCTAAAACCAGACGCCGCTCCGTCCCCCAGCAAGACGCGTCGGCATTCTCCCAAGGGGAAAGAGGCGAACCTCTTTCGCACCTCTGTGAAGATGTTTCCTGTTCTTTGATTTTTATGTTCCTTTATATCTTTAACCTTCCACAAATATCGAAGTATGCCGGGTGAGCATCCTTTCAGTGCACAAGAGTTGTTGTGAATTGAAGGTTTCTGTATTGTGGTCGTGTTTTGCTCAATTGGAGCACGTTTTCCCGCCGCCACAGCAGTTGGTACCATGCCCTAACAGCTGGCACTTAAAACAGCGACGCGGGTGAGGTATGTATGGTTGAACTGCACAACGAATGAAGCCTGCATTTATGTTTTCAGAAATTGCTGACCGACGGAAAGCCAAGATAATGTCCTTGGGGTGTACGTCCATCTTGTCTAGGCGGATAGTGATGCGCAAAAAGGACACCCTCATCTCTCAGGCCGTTTAAAATGTCGGCATTCTTTTCAGTCATCAGATCTGATTCAGACATCACACCCTGGGAGCTGTTGAGGCTGCTGTAGGGCGTGACCCTGATGTCTAGATCTGCCAAGCGGGTTTAGGTCAGGAAACTTTTGGCTTGCTGCTGAGCTCTGACATCAACTAGAACTTTACCCGTTCACAGATTTTTAACGTCGGTTGATTTGCTAAGAATATGTTCAAAGAAATTAGAGACAAAGAATACGAATTGAGAGGAATGTGGCTTCGACTAGTTCACGGATTTCGGTATCTGGCTTTGGGAAAGGAATTGTGGCAGGGCCGGAAATGAACCTTCCGTGCTGGTCTGATCAGTGTTTTGGGAGGGCGAGGGCACAGTTTCCCATGTGCCTTAGAAAAAAAGTACGGGACAGGGGTTCCCTTTTCTCAGACATTAACTCGGTGGCCAGACAGGTCCCACAGCTCCCTGCTTTCTAAAATGACCGGAAGGCCATCGGCCTGAGCTTTACCATGGCTTCTACGGCCACCGTTTATGGTTTCGCACCATTTACTTATAACCACCCCGCCACGCTTGGCTACGGCTTGTTTGGGGACCCGGGGGCCCCGGTATCATCGTCCTCTTAGAAAATTTATGTTTTTATTTATTTATTTATTTATTTATTTATTTATTTATTTATTTATTTATTTATTTATTTATTTATTTACAAACATACTGCATGCCATGGACGCACAAGCAGGAGGCCCGTAAGGTGCTAACATCAACCATACAATAATACAAACCGTAAACACCAAAAACCAGAAACAAGGAAAGCAAGTATAAAACAGTGTTCGCTAGGCCCAACTAAACAGGCACAACTAAAAATTTGCTTGTAATGAACAAAGAGAGTTAAGAAAACTTTCGGGTGTCTTCTTCCAATCATTCATTGACGGGGGGGAAAGAAAATTTAAGAAGATTGGTAGAAGCGAAAATTGGGGTTTTAGGACGGAGAACGGCATTGACGAATACGGCGAGTAACAAGGGGTTTCAAGAAGGAACTCCAGTCCAAGGCACGTTTGCGGTGATACAATAAATACAACAATTTTAGGCGGCGAAACTGCCTTCTGGACTCCCGGGTTGGAATTCCGTTATTCCGCATAAGCTCAAAAGCAGAATCTGTGCGACGAAATTTAAAATAAACAAACTGAATAGCTCTCCTTTGAATATTTTCTAACAAGTGAATATTCTTTGATGTGTGAGGGTCCCAAACAGCGCAAGCACATTGCAGTTTATATCTAATTAGCGTTCTGTATGCAAGAAATATGCAAGTCATTAGCGTTGTGTATGCAAGACGCCGACAGTTTGAGACGCCGAGGGCCTAAGCCCTTCAGTGGCTACGGCCATGAAACGGAAACTTGTTCGCTGTTATAATAATAGTAAAGTATTTTTCAGAAATTGACAAATATTACACAATGCAAAAAATTTTAATCTTGTTAAGGACAATCATGGGCTATTATTTCGGGATTGATAACTCAACGAGGGTAAATAATGAACACTTATTTTAGCAAAACGGAAGACGGTGGAGCCATTGCTTATTCGGACTTTGTTGATGTTCGCGCCGTGTAAGGCAGCTACCGTATACGTTACGGTAATTTTCCTGTACGTGCTGTTCATACAAGGAGCCCTTTTGTTATACCTGTAAAATATTTCATTTTTCGAGACCCGGTTTAAGGAAGACCCTACCCCTAATACTCGTTCCGCGAGCACTTCAGCATGTAACGGCATGCATGTTATCTTTCAGTCCTAACATGATTTCCTTCTTGATGAAACTAAACCAATTCGTTCTGTGCTGAATGAATACTTCAGAAAATGAACAAATTAAAGTCCTTCAATTGAACGCAGCGTTGATTATGGGAACACTAAGTGCAAGGGTTATACTTGACCACCACTGCGCGAATAAATATCTAGCCTTGTTGCTAAGATGCATAGCTGTGGGGAAAGGAAACCACGGTGCAGCCTCGTCTGGAATGGCTTTCAATACGCTGTGACCGCAATACAGAAGGATAAAGGCCCAGTCCGAAGATAGCGTGATCGGCTCTTGCGCTAATACTCTTCAAGTTACACATGATCTCAGAAACACTTCATTAGCCCACTGAACGGGAAATATAAAATACAGAAAAATTGCTCATTGACATTCATCATCATCATCATCATCACCACCACCAGCTTATCTACACCCACTGCAGGGCAAAGGCCTCTCCCATTACTCTCCAATTACCCCGGTCCTGTGCCAACTGTGACCAGTTTATCCCTGCAAACTTGTTCTCATCCGACCATATAACTTTCTGCCTTCTCTAGGGATCTAGCTTGCCTTCTCTAGGGATCCACTCTGTTACCCTTAATGACCAACGGTTATCTTGCCTGTGCATTACATGCCCTGCCCACGTCCATTTCTTCTTAATTTCTACCAGTATGTCCTTAACACGCGTTTGTTCCCTAACCCACTCCGCTCTCTTCTTGTCGTTTAATGTTACACCTATTATTTTCCGTTCCATTGCCCTCGGAGTCGTTATCAATTTACGCTGAACTCTCTTATTGAGCCTCCAAATTCCTGCACCGTAGGTGAGTACCGGTAAGATGCAGCTGTCATACACTTTCTTCTTCAGGGACAATGGTAGGCCGATATTCATTATCTGAGAACGTCTTTCGTATGCACTCCACCCCATTCTGATCTTTCAAATTTATCTCTGCCTCATGGTTGGGATCCGGGGTCACATCCTAAGTAGATAATTTCTTTTACCACTTCCACTACCTCGCCCCCTATCCCTAACTGTTGTGCTGTCCCGAGGTTATTGATCATTAGTTTAGTTTTCTGCAGTCTAGTGCGGAAAGCATGCTTTGCAATTCATCCCCCGAATTACTTAGCAAGGCAACGTCATCAGCAAATCAGAGGTTACTGAGGTATTCCACATTAACCCTTACTCCCACCCGTTCCCAATCGAACGTTCTCAATACTTCTTGTAAACATGCTGTGAATAACATTGGAGACATTGTGTCTCCTTGTCTGACGCCCTTCCTTATAATTATTTTACTGCTCTTCTTATGGAGGATGATGGTACCTGTGGAACCATTGCAGATATTCTCTAGTATGTTTACATAATGCTCATCTACTCCATTGTTCTTTAATGCGGAATAACTGCTGGGGTTTCGACTGAGTCAAATGCTTTCTGATAATCTATGAAGGCTATGTATAGGGGTTCAGAATACTCAGCGCACTTCTGTGTCACCTGATTGATCCTGCGAATATGGTCCATCGTTGAACAACCTTTACGGAACCCTGCTTGTTCTTCAGGTTGACTGAAAACTAAGGCTGAAGAAATTCTGTTAGCGATTACCTTGTTAAGTACCTTGTAGACGACTGACAGTAAGCTGATCGGCCTGTAATTTTTCAGGTCCTTCATGTCACCTTATGGATTATGATGATGTTCGCGTTCTTCCAAGAATCCGGTACGCTTGGGGGAATTAGGCATTGCGTATACAGGTTTGCCAGTTTTTCAAGTACAATTTCTCCCCCATCCTTCAAGAGGTCTGCTGTTATCTGATCCTCACCAGGTGCTTTGCCCGCTTTCATTTCTTTCAATGCCTTCCTTACTTCGGTCGTTACTGGTGGGATGTCTATCTCCTCTGAACTACTTTCTCGTTTGTCATTATCCTTAATGTCCTGGCTACTGTAGAGATCCCTATAGAACTCCTCGGCCACTGTGACTATGCTATCCCTATTTGTGATGATATTGCCTTGCTTATCTTTAAGTGCATACATCTGATTTTTCCCCACGCCAAGACGCCTGTTTACTGCTTTCACGCTACCTCCGTTCTTTACAGCGTATTCGATCCCCTCCATATTATACTTCCGTATGTCAGCTCTTTTACACTTATTGATTAACTTGGAAAGCTCCGCTAGTTCTATTCTGTCAGCTGGGGTGGAGATCGTCATGGTTTGCCGTTTCCTAATTAGATCTTTCGTCTCCTGGGAAAGTCTCCCAGTATCCTGTCTAGCCATCATGCCCCCGACTTCTATTGCACACTCCGTGATAATGCGTGTAAGGTAGTCGCTGGCTTCCTCTGTCGTAAGCTCGGCTTCCTCGGTAAGAGCTGAGTATCGGTTCTGCAGCGCGTTCCCGAATTCTTCTACTTTACGCCTTACTGTTAGCTCATTAATCGGCTTCTTTCGTACTAGCTTGTAACGGTCCCTCCTCAAATTAAGCTTAATTCGAGATCTTACCATACGATGGTTTACTACACCTTACCCTTCCGAGCACTTCCACATCCTTCACGACGCCAGGGTTATCGCATAATCTGAAGTCTATTTCATTTTTATGGTCACCATTCGGGCTCCTCCACGTCCACTTCCGGCTCTCCCGTTTACAGAAGAAGGTATTCATTATACGTAGGTTATTCCGTTCTGCAAACTCAACTAGTAGGCCCCCCCTGCTATTTTTACACCCCAGACCATAGTTCCCAAATGCCTTGTCTCCAGCGTGAAGCTTGCCTACTTTAGTATTAAAAGCTCCCATAACTACGGTATACTGTGTTTTTACTTTAGCCATTGCCGATTCCACATCTTTATAGAAGCGTTCCACTACCTGATCGTCATGGCTGGATGTTGGGGCATAGCCCTGTACCACCTTGAGCTTGTACCTCTTATTGAGTATTGAGTATAGTATTCTTCTATGTTGCCAGCTATGCTTTTATTGTCTAGAACTTCCACACCTAGTTCTCTTCGGTCCTCTAGACTACGGTAACATAGAACGCGTCCATTTTTCAGCACCGTAAAGGCTTCCAATGTTCTCCTAACCTTACTAGGCCCTATGACATTCCAGTTGATGCCCTTTAATTTCTCAAACAACATCTCCAGACTCGCTTCACTAGATAAGTTTCTCGTGTTAAACGTTGCCAGGTTTATATTCCAATGGCGGCCTGTCCGGGTCCAGGTATTCGTAGCACCCCCTGCTGCGCTACAGGTCTGACCGCCGCCGTGGTCAGTTGCTTAGCAGCCACTGGAGACTGAGGGCCGTGAGTTAATTAGTGTATTCATGAGAGGTTGTGGCCGTTACTACACCAGGGTGGCCAATCCTGCTCTGGTAATGGAGTGCGTTACCGGCAATGGTCGCCGGGGTCAGGCCGCACCCCAAGCCCCAACTGCAATTCCATAATTGCGCGATTTTTTTTTTTTGTGGGAATTGTCCGGCACCGGGATTCAAACCACGGTCTTCTACACGCGAGGCGGATACTGTACCTCTGCTATCTACCTCTACGCCACCGCTTTTGATTTCCGCTGCACCGCACGGCGGTGCAGCGGAAAATCAAAAGTTGCCCGGGGGCACATATCGTAACAAAACACGCCGCTTATTTTCTTCCCGCGGCGGAGACTGAGTTGGGTCCCGGGAGTCTCACATTACGTTCTGTTTAGTTGACGTATAGATTGACATTACGTTCTGTTTATTTAAAGCCAGAAAACTAGTGTTATTGTACACAAAAAATAAAAAAAGCCCCAAACAACACTATATGAAGGAAATTGTTCGCCACACATCCGAAATTCCAGCAAACACTTAAATTTCGTAATTTCACGCCGTAAACATACAAACTCCGCTAAGTCAAACTAACGATTGTATAAACCGCTGATTCCTGCGATCATAATTCTACAAATATATTCTTATCCCCCCCCAGGTCTGATATTTCAGAAACTGTAAAGAAAGCCCACGGAACAAAAGTGACACCTAAACTCTCTTGTTTAACTTCGGTGCACATTGTTCCAACCCGACTAAAGCCGCCATCATTGTCATAAAACACTTTTCTATTTGCAAGGAACAAGTCACGTTGATATTTTTCTTACAGACAAAAACTACACCCCGGAAGGCGCTGCTTATCAAAGGTATCAAATAGCTGGGATAGGTATTGGAAGTGCGTTTCACAAAATCAGTCTTAATTCACTTAAATATTTATTTGACGCTGTTTTTTAATTCACGCTTATTTGACAATCCATCAACAATATTGAGGGTGTGGCTTGTCGGTATTGCAAATAATAAAGGCTGCCATACTTCCCCGGCGCAAGGAACATCATAATGAAAAGTAAAACCAATCTACAACTACATAGCAGACACTGTACTCACAAAATTGGCAATAGGACGAACGCAAGACACGCCGTAAGTAGCTTCATAAGATGCCAATACGCTGCATATGTTGAATAACAGCTTTGAATAGTTGTCTGGGTCTCATCTTAAATTATACAATAGAGCAGCTGCAGTTGAACAGACAAAACAACAGACAAAATGTCAAACAAAAGCCCCGGCTTTTGTATTTATTCGCTTTCAAGCATTTTCGGTATTTTACAAATGCTATACCGACAAGTTCTAAACAGTGATGATTCCTTCGCATGAACCCTGTATGTAGTATTTGATTGAAGACGCTATTCAATGCCAAAATTCATGTGTAGTTAGCATCCGTCCTGTTATCAAGCATAACAACACTTAGAAGGACTAAGGGTATTCGGTCCTAGAGCCTATTGCAAGATAGATTTACTGTTGTAGCTTCGGTGTTGTTCTATAACTATAACGGTTATAACGTGATATTCAAGATATGGCACGTTTTGTGTGTCTTTGACATCCTTTGCTTTTTGCTTTTGTTCCAATTTTCCACTGCACCTCTGAACGTTTTTCAGCAATTTTACTGTTTTTTAGTTCTACGCTGTATGCAACTGGGTAGATAGAGACGGTAATTCTGTTAGGACGTTCTCCGGCGTTATGCGAATTTAGGGTATTTTTTCTATTGTGAGGCAAGTGGTTGACGGCGCTGTCTTAGGTAGAGCTATGCGTTTGTGTAATAAATTTTGTAATTTTCAGACACAAAAAGCTACAAGCAATAAACATTTAGTCACGCTGATTGTCTCTTTCTCTGTGATAATTGAGCCTCCCCGTCAAAGTAGGATTTGACTGCGAAGTACGTATAAACAGGACCCTTCCAAACAAGGACAACGGCTGGCACCCGTCTTACACGTCCGCAATATTTAGCCTAATTGAAAGTGCATTTACATTTCACGGAAAACAAGAATAGATAATTCAGAGCCGCCGGGTGCCTTTACTAGGAATGCAAGTAGTGTCACTGTTCACGACTCCCATAAAAAGCGCGTTAGAAATGGTGCAGGAAGGTGGAATAAAATCGAACACAAGGGTAAAAAAGATGGAGCTCGTGCCACGCAACGCAATACAAGCAATAAAATATCAAGAGGAAACGTGCGCTCTTTTCCGACTCCCCTTTCCGTAGCAGTTAAAAGGCAGGCAAATGAAATTCAATAAAAGAAGCGTCTATTAATTTACTATTAGGGCAGAAAGACGAAATGAGAAGACACCGAGAGTGAAAAGGCGTGAGGAGAGAGGGAGGTACGTGAACGTGTGGCGAAAACCTCGTCTTTGCTACACTTGCTTTAAAACAAGAGAAGGGGTGGCAATTGTTTTACATGGGTAAATTTCCTTCTTTTTTTGCCTTTTCAGCCTGCTCTTTTTTTTCGCATTAGTGCCAGCTTCCTTTTATTAATGTTTATCAATTTTTATGGGTGGGGGGCTCACTTAGACAAAAAACAGCCACATTTCTGCTTCAGTAGATTGCCAATAAAGCCTAGAAAGACAACCACAGATGCAGTAAAACAAGTATAAACGTCGTAATTGTTTTACTTTGTTTTGTTCTTTTCAGCATTCTATCCTAACCATTAACTTTCACTTTGCATGTTTTGTTGCGTTTTGAATAGTGGGGCTTTATGTCCTGTCGCTGTTACTTTGTCTTTGAGTGTAACTTTTCATAATGTCAAAGATAAACTGGGTTTCCAGCGTGACGCGTTCCACGTAACTACCTGCAAGACCATGGCGAAAGTGTGGATTAAATAATAAATGCTAAAAACATGACCATGTATGCTTCGAATTTTTAGGAACGTGACGGCGATGGCCGTGTTTGGCTGAGCGGTGAACGTAGCGAGATATACAAGACGAATAACAATTGAAATTTATTGTCGCTTGACAAGCAATACAAGGGGAAGACAGGAACATGTGACTTAAAAGACTTAAAACTCCACAAAAATGACAAAAAGACAATACAAGTACCATAAAAAGTACTGACCTTCATTCTTAAAAAACGGTCGACGCACTTACTAACAGAACACTAACCAGTTACTTGTCCCAGTATTGACGAGGTACTTAGTTGCTTTTACTTACTGGTCGTGCCTAACCTAGCAGAAAGCTATGCGTAACAATGTGGATCTGCGGAGTGCACAGCGCGACATGGACACATTAATCACGCACAGATCACACGTGACAATCAACAAATGAATTAAGAAAGAAATCCAACGGGATGCTCGGGGACAGCGAGTATTCCTTACTTACCTTAGAAATACATTTGCTCTTCTTGATTTTATAGGTAGCAGCGCAAAGTCCCCTGAGAGAGTCGGTGGGCTTGTCGTAAAAATCAAATATTTTAGCGATAATTTTAGAATTATGCTTTTTAATGTGAGCATATACAAGCCAGCATGTGGATTTGCAAAAACTGTTTCATCGCGATTTTGTATGGAAGCAGAGCTATACTTATTAATGTTCCATAATTCATAGAATTTGTTACTTCAGTGATTGTTAGTATCAAACCAGCTGAAGTTACTAAGTGCACGGTATAGACTATTAACGGTTTTCACACTTAGTGGCAGGACCTACGTACCGTAATTCCGTAAGGAGTTATTATTATACAGCCGTTACTACCCTTTTACGAGCTTTTTTGTTAAGAGTGTTCGACACGGGCGCCACGGCACCTGTAGCGCCTGTGTGCGCGCCCTGCGCATGTGCTAGGAGTTCGCAAATAATAAAGGACGTTCACTCCAAAGCAACGCATTTCACTTCTCTTCCGTCTCTGCCGCCGGTAACGTCGCCTCCGTCAATGCGGCAGAGACGGAGTAAAAGTGAGATCGTCTAACATCGGGTTTGAGCTTCCCGTTAATTTTATAGAAACAGTTGCCACTCATGTGCTTAAACAATACAACTCAACCAATCACCATTCATAGATCATGCATTCATATAACCTGAGCAAAAGAATATTTCTTTGAAGTAATAAAGGTTGTGGTCAAGTACATTTCACTTGTCTGGTTTCAGTCTGTGTAGAGCCACGTGTGTGAATTCAAGTTACGTGGCGTGGGTAATCGTTGCGGTGTCGTTTCAGCTTCTCTTTCAGACCAACTTGACACGGTGGATTGGCAAGCATTTTTCCCTTCCGCTCAAAACCAAAATTTTACTGTCTATAAAATATTGAAATTAGTATCTTCACGGAAGCAAAGTTCGGAATCTTGTTTTGTGCTAAGTCACGTTGTCCAACATCAAACTTTCCAAAGCCCATCGTGTACAAGATTTCCCGTAGAGTTGTCTGTACACTGCCATCTTGAAACCCTTTTATAAACGATGTTATCAAGCCTGATTTTAAAGCTATTATGTCCTAATATGCTTCAATCACAGAAACGACTATTTACAGTGTTCCAGGCTACTATGGTGCCTTCGGGCATGACGTGACAGATTTAATGGCAGCTAGTACTGCACGGAAAGACAAAGTGAATACAACGGTACAATATCTGACCTCAAACCGCACATGAGACTACTTCGCAAAACATGGCAGGCAGGCCGTTATAAACAGACATACAGACAGCAAACTACAGGTTACAAAAGGACCCTTCGTAGGATACAGAAGTGGGCCCCACAAGCCGTAATGGCGGAAGCCAGGTTACGGATTTCTATACTCAAGCAACACACTCTAACTTGCTCTCTAGGGCTTTGATACCAGTGTGTTGCAGGTGTGGAGACGGCATCTGAGTAGCTCCCATTATATTTAAATGTAAAGCAACTGGCACAACACGACGCAAACCCTGCAGTACAAATAACATATTCCACTACAATATCTTATTGTTATCTTAGATAATATATTAGATAATGCTGTTAAGCTTTAGACAAAGGTTTTGCGCCTCATTTCGTTCTCTCACATCACAACCAGACACTTTACGCCAGCCGTCCTCATTGCTTTTAGTTCATTTCACATTTTTTTACTTACAGACTTTAGCATAGGCTTTCACGCAACTGTTATAAAATATTTTTGGACGCACTTTCCCCATACTCGGAATCGAGCTACAACCAATCATCACCACCATCATTGATCACAACAGTGTAATCGCAGCATAAATAAAGTAGCACCATAACAGCTTGACAGGCGATAATTCACTAACATTCGGGGTACGTAGCCATCAAAATACTTCGTGGAGTTGAACCGCGAAACGTAAGTGTAGAGTAAGGCCGGGTTCCGACTGTTGCCGTAACTGCCGTAATAACGTTTAAGAATGACGTCATTTCAGGTCTTAGCCAAGCGAACTGCGTGACACGCCGTTTTTTTACCTCCATAAATCCCGATATCGCTTTTGCGTCAGTAGTCTGAACATAGCCTGACGCACAATCACGTAGGCGCTTATCCAGATAACAATAAATCAGTTTTCTGGAGGTGTTTGTTTGTCGTTGTGCTGGTCATTTGACCTTCTTGTACGGAAACCTACAGAAATATACAACCCATTTATATTTAGTACATTCCATTGGAACAAACTTTGGATTTACTTATTTGAAAAGGTGCACTAAATAAGTATTTTTTCAGTATTCCAAAATAATTCCGCGACAAATTAAAGCGTCCTAATTTTTTCGCAAAAAAAGTTAACTTATTTTGTGTTGGTAACTTTGAACTTTCAAAAGATTGTTTTCAATGCCTTATTGCTCTTAATAGCACATTTTATTGTAAAAAATGATGGTAAGCTTAAAACACATCTTGTTCCGCATTGAAACGGACCTTTACAAAGGTAACATAAGTAGACCAGTAAACCACTGTGCGGGTTAGCCAAATTAGAGGCCAAGTTCAGCGCTACTCACTAAATATACAAATTGCACCTTCGCATGTTTCTGTGCATCCACCACAGCCAAACGTCATTGGTTCTCGCTGTAGTGCAGAGAAAAATAGAATGCGATCAGTGATTGGTTTAGTGCCGTTCATGCTATACAGGCAACGAGCATGTGTATTTATTTTTGCTTTGCCTGCCTTCCCAGCCATAAAGCACTAGGGCTCACAGCCACAAAGATTACTTTTGAGAAAAGTTTCTTCCCGAGAAATAATAATTTGCTGTAAAGGATACTCGTTGCTTTGAAAGACGTCAGGTAACTGGTTTTTTAGCTTACCTTGTTCGCTACTGATATGGTAACTCTTCATATCTGACTTGTAAAAGGCATCGGCTTGACGCCGCGACATTCCACAGTGCAGTGGAGTGTCTGGTTGTGCACGTGGGTTACCAACTACGCAAATTAGTCGGGGCCGATGCCCTGCAAAACTCCGGTATGGTGCGCTTGAAATAAAAACATTCCGCCTCTGTCAGGAGCACGACCGGCCATATAGATAGGGACCTGCCCATGGCTGTCCGCGACATTGTAGCCAGCTTGCCAAAAAATCTGCCGTGTAGGGAAGGCGCACTCCGTCAGCTGGGGTGAAGTTTAATCCCCAACTTCAACTCACCGGCTTCGCTTCGCTCGCAGTGGGGCCTGCGACTGTTCGCAATAAAATGTAGCGGTCGTACCAATCCAATGCCGAATGTACCGATCAACCACCTATAACACCGGCCAGCAACCAGAATTCAAGTTACGTCTGGCCCTGTTTCTTAGCTATGAAAATGCCAACGTACACAAGTAAACCCCGCTGCTACCATATGCCCCTGGTTGAATAGCGTTCTTTATTTTCGAGCATTTTGTACATTTAAACGTATAGAAACTTAGTCGACTTCGATTTACATCAACGAGCTTTCGACACGAACTTCGTCTATGCACCGACAAACGTTTACAGTGAATGCTGGAGTTTGTATAAACCCCCAAACAGCACCATCCTGTGCATGGAATCGCGGTCATTCTTGCGGGAAAGCAATGTTTTCCAGCTAAAGGAGCACAGATCGACAGCAACATTTTCAGCGGCGCTGCGGAGTTTGCACCGTAACTGGAGCGCCACGTTTGTAAAAGCTCCGTCGGGGTGGCTTACAAGCCCAACAAATTGCAAAGTTGAGTATGGCAGCCGTCTTACGTCATTTGTTGGGGTCAGAAACACAGCTATGTTCGGAATATCTTTTTTAAGCAACTGCCCCTGTACCAAAGCGATCGGTACCCGATGAAAATAAATTACCTTTCCCGTGCGGCTCTCAGACTTGCTCAGCTGCAAGCGACAAGTACCATCGCGTACGATAGAATTCACGGAAAGTACGGTACAAAAATATTGCATGATATTTCAGGATATTCTTTGCCGAACGCGTTTCTGTTCTCTAGTTTTGACGCCGAGCCTTGCCTAAGTCGACTATAACCTACAATCATTATGACCGAACAGCGCAAACTTAACGGCACAAGAAAAGGACACAACATGAGCACTCGTCTTGTCTCCTGCATTCGCCCCGTTAAGTTTCCGCTGTCCCATCATAATGAATGCATACCAGCTATCCCGGTCCTCGACCTTGCTACAAGCTACAACCTCGGCATCACACTCAGTGCAGCTACTATTTCAAGAATTACTATTCACGCTGCTGCTGCAATTGCCTCAAAAGCTGAGTGCCAAGACTGGCACCCAAAATTTTCGACGCACGCTAGTTTTTTTTTTATTGGGGCTATGCCTCGTAGCAAATAATAATTAATTCACGCCCCAAGTGCTTCTTCCCTGTTTTCCTTTTCCTTTTTATTCACTATAAGCTACAGTGAGCGCATATTTCTTCCTCCTGTTGTTTTTTCTGTGGCATGCTATTGAAAAAAAAACACGTCTTTAAATGTTTATTTGGTTTTAATTTGTCGGAATACGCACGCTATCAAATGAGTTGAATGCCATGGAACTCGTTATCAAAGGGTAAGCAGCTGTGGAGTATTTTGGCGGTGATAGCCAGGTGGGTGCACGCTTTCGCCACCTAGCCAGGCAGCAAATTCTCTTTGGACAACATTTATTTTAGCGCATTGTCGAGCCCACGCAAGGTGTGAACTTCTCCCCAATGTGACTCGTCAAACATTGATACCAATGGACAGAGAAAGACGAAAGACGAATAAACAAGGATGGTCAGGCCAAGCAAGCGCGTATACAGCGGTGGATTGGTGATTAAATGCAGCGCCAGCCAGTCTAGTGGTGTCGGAAAAGGGAACAATAACAAGCAATGATAAATTTGGCACGCGAAATCAACGAGGCATGGTCAGGTCGGTATCTATAAAGTCGGGTCCGTGGTCCGGAGCAACAGCTTCGTTCGGGTGACCAGATTACTTATATAAATTATGGGGGCGAAAGGGCGCCTGAAGTGCCTTGTTTTAACCCATGACACATCCGAATCATACAGGAACAGCGAAAATGTCTGAGTAGCCAAGCATGACTGTGGTTCCTCTAAAGCACGTTTTTATTTCAGAATTCTAGCGGGAGGTGTTTCAGATCCAGATCTCCTCGACTGAAAGCACGTTTAAAAGCCTACCTTGCCAATTAAGGGGCCTTAATCAGCCTAATGTGAGCAGGCACTGCTGCCACTTTAATAGCATCAGCCCTATTTCTGGTTATCACGTACACATTTTGACTGAACGCTTGGACAATATAAGTTTCGTGAATATCAAAATCTACTTGCCGACTTCATTCACCTCACACTCGCCAGAGTATGTTTGTGCGGCTGCTCACGGTTGCGACGAAACAGTTGAATACTTAATATATTGGACATTTAGCTTTGCAGCTGGTGCGGTGGTACAGTGGGTGTGCTGCTAAACGCAAGGAGGGGGTTTCGATCTTGGTGGCCAATGACTGCTTTTATAATGAGGCGAGAACAAAAACACACGGATGTCATGATTTCCACGCAAGCAACATGTGCAGGTGGCCAAAATTATTCTGGAAGCCTCCGACACGGCACTTCTCCACGCCGGAAGGTAGCTTCGCTCTTTAAACGGAATTACATTTTTTGGGTTTGCTTTGACGTTGAACAGCATTGTCTACATCGTTTTCCGGAAGGCAGACGCTGGAGAACGCTGACCCTAGCAGGCAAGATTCTATTTATTTTTATAAGCTTTTTTCTCTTATTTTATCACCGCCGGCTTGGAGCGCAAAGCGTAACATGGTGGCATGGGGACTGCAAATCAATCCCACATGACTGTCGTGTCTTCTGCACTTGGTGCAGCGATTGCTCGACGCAGAGGAAATAACCTGTCAGCTAAAATTCGTTTGCTGCGCTTACGCATATCGGCACAGCTTCTTATTACGAATTTATTCTTTTCTGCAAGAACAATCGGCAATTGTTTAATAATCTCGTCAGACCATGTTCTTCGTAGTTCGTCCTTCACAAGGTCCCTGGAAATAGCAACGACGTAGTCTAGAAGCAACTGCCTAACTTTCACTCGGAGCCTTACCTTCGAAAAGAATTGCAGCGAGCACCAGCATTCTATAGAAGGAAATTCGAAAAACGGTATGGACGGTTAGGCCCGAGAACTGGTGGCGCATTCATGATTGGCACGGCCCAACGACACAATATCCAGTTAAAAGTGCAAGGATTCAGTCGGCTTCTATGAGGGCGATGTCCATGCCAACGTAAAAACGTCAAGAAGTACATCTCGGGGTGACTTGCCTCGAAGGGTAACTCTCTACAACATCCCCGCCTAAATATTGTTATAGTGCTGTCGATGATTTGTTCATATTCAAAGTTTCACTGCGCGAAAACGAATACAGAAAGGACACAGACGAGCGCTGTTTGTTCGAAGCGGGACGTCTCGGTGTTGTTAGGTTTGCAATGAACAAAATATAAGCTGCAGACCTTCTGCCTGCCATAAAATGTTTGATGCTGCTAGAACAGATGTCCGGGAACTCAATATACTAATGTTTGTAAACGCCTATGAAGATACCCTTAATTGCCAGACAGTTGTTTAAGGGAGCGTGAACCTGCACACATATCCGGAATTCCCGCTTGCTGTCTATATTTTGGAGGAGGAGAGGAGGGTGGTTTCAGAAACAGTGGAGCAGCATCCTTTTCCGTAGGGTGATGATATATCTAAGCCATTTCTTGCTTCGTGGTTCAAAATCCTTCTCTCATTCAAGCTATTTAGAAAAATGCCTGAAAATCTTGCTTGGGCGGTTCCATTTGATGAATCCAGAAAAGGGAGTAATTTACTGCAAATCTCAGCTATTTCTTCTCAATATTCCGAAAACATGTAATGATTTCTCCCTGTATCACAAGTGCATATATAACTCGATTCGATTCGACGGTGCTTTATTCATCACAAAGAAACAACATGCAATGGGTATATACTGAAGGAGGACCCGAAGTCAAAGACTGCAGGGGAACCTCCTATAATACGAGCATCAAGAAATAAATGTTTCCACAGACAGTGGTTACAGTATCATGTTGAAACAGACAAAACAGATATCACAAAACTGAGATTACACAATTATAGTAAAAAAAGCAAACAAAACTTGTGAAAAAAGCAAACAAAATAAACTCAGATTGATTGAAGATGACCACGTAAGCTATTCATGAAGGAATAAATATTGGAAAGCACTTTTCGTGAAGTGAGGCAAACAGTTCCATTCGAAAGCAGCACAAAAATCCACAGCTTGTTTACCATAATTATATTGAACTTTAGGAAGTAAAACAATGTTATGCAGGGCAAAACAAGTGCAGCTCTGAAAAGGAAGCTGGTTAACAATCGTAATTTTGATATGGAGCCTATGCTTAAAAATTTAATTACTGTGATGCAAAGAGAATAATTCACCAAATTAGAAACCGACAAAATGTTATGCACACTAAGCGGAGGTAAATTAATGCAACGGAAATGACTATGAGTAATGATCCATATGGCTTGATTCTGGATATGTTGCAACGGGGACAGGGGCGTTGGGATATGTATTTCAATTTAAAATCTTTCAGACAGAGATGCTTGGGGGGGGGGGCGTTGGTATTTCCAGTACGCTTTTTCCGTTCATTGGGCCGGTAATTTAGAAATACGTCCTTCTCTGATGTTTAGCGCCATCTTGTGGCGACATACCTAAAAGTATTTTTTCTATTAGTATGAGCGACACTTACCAGCAAAGACCAATTCTATGTATCAAGAGCTCTTAGAGTTATTGGAGAATAAGAAAAACACGCAATATAATTCGAAATGCAGATTTGTGCCTAGCAGACGCAGATGCAGTTCATGAAGATTCAGATCAGTGCAGATTTATACGAAATGTTAATACTCCCAAACATCCTAGGTGAGCATTTTGCGGGCTACATATTTAAGCAAAGATGTACTTAAATGTCCAAACGGATTCCTAATACAACATAAAATTTGGAAAAAGGCCGTTTCCTTGTTTTTTCTCTCTTTGGCTGTATATATCGGTAAATCTAGAGTTGGTGATCCCCTAGGCCATAGTGAAACAGTGCTCCCAAAATTTAAGAGTCCCCTTTCAACAGGCACGGCTTGGATACAAGCCCTTCTTTGTACGTACAGACCTTTGCACTGCTCTGTTTAGCACGATGCAAGCAAAGGGATTGCTGCAGGCATTGTGACGATGAACTACACGGGCACGGAAGGTTCGGCATGTGAGGGTGTAAGGTTCCTATGTGCGTGCTATAGGATGCCTATCTATGCCCCGACCTCGTGCGAAATTATCTGACGCTTTATCGGTATGGAGTGGTCAGGTTGGCACAAATGGCCCCAACAGAAACAGCACCCCAGCGGTGGGCAGAGATACGTTTCTGGGTGTGCGTCGTATTGGTGTACGTTTGTTGACTCGCTGCACACCCAACGCAGTGCCGTGCGGGGTGGCTGCAGGAAAGTACAGTTTTCTGTGCGTCTTCATAAGTGCTGTTATCAACCAAAGCACGCTGTAAAGTGACCACAGTTTTAGGCATTTTCGCTGCTTGGTTTGGCTAGATCTCGCATCAGTAAAGATTGACTTCCTTGCCGGACTGAAAGCCTTAAGGCTCAAATAACGCTGAGAATTTCCCTGCTGGCTCAACGTACGAGCACACGCTCTGCTCGAACCGAAGTCGCTCCACAAAACATTGTCCTTTTATATGCAGGCAGCGTACGCAGAAATTCTGGCCACATTCCATTCCATTGCTCGAATTCCTGACTGGCTCGTTCACCATGGATGGCGTTGACAGCCTTTTCTCCGACTTTGTTATAACAACTTTCTGACTTTCTGCGCTACAGGTGCGCCAAAGTGACGTCTTCCAGCGGTTAGGTGGTTTGTCTTCACTTCCAGATGCTAAGTGGTTTTTGAAAACGCGTTATCTATTGTTCCGAAAACTAAAGAGCGTGCCTTGTGAAGGTGAACCTCGTCAAAGATGCTGTACGGTTGAGTTATTATAGTCACCTTGCAAGTCCGAGTCTTCAGAAGGACGCCTATCCTTTGCGATTGCATTAGCCAGGTTTAGGTTTGCTTCGCATTAAAATTTGCAAGCCATACTCTTTTTGGAGACCATTACACAACATGCACTGTAGGCAGAGAACGTCACTATCTGGGCAAATACGGAATATCTGGAAAGCACTAAACATTCAGCCCTAAATTCTCTCCCGTGGGTGCAGCAGCTGGCCAACCTGTGAGGACTCCGCTCTTCTGATACAAAAACCTCAAGTGTTTCCGTACAAATCACGACCAAGCGCAAGACTGAGGTGCATAACCCTCGCCCTTGACGGCACACCAATTCCGTAAAGGACAAAAATCAGCATTCCGATACCCAGTCTTCAAAGCGACTATAGCCTTTTTCCTCAAGGAAGAGGAGCAAATCGTTCATGTGATTCATTGTTCGCATAATGCACCGCATAGCCAACAATGCCACTGCGACAACAGATTCTATTCTCAAAACACTTGCCCAATACCCTGCGCCTTACTTAATCCCACCTCAGTAGAGAAGCGGCATCGAAGTAACATCCTCAAGCGGAAGGCTACTATGGTTACTCTCAGCCTTCGTCTCAGCAGAAGTAACGGGGCTCTTGTTGAAGTCAGAGTTAACACGGAAAGGTCGTACATAAAACAAATGCGTAAAATGATGACTGTTCACGAAGCAAACTAATTTCAGCGGCTAGTGCTACGCCGCGAGGCCAACTAATTATATAGTAGCACCAGCTACGCATCCTGTCCGTTGCCACACCTTATTACCCTCCTTGAGATCCCATTTCACAGCTTCACGACAGGAATCTAATCGACAAGCCCTGCTGCTTAACTGGCACAAAATGACTGTATTATCGACCATATTGGACAAATCCATGCATTCGACACTCGCGGTTGTAGAGATTCAGGTTATCCGAATCAATTGTGAGCGTTATTTTCTGCAGGGCTCCGCGTCTTCGCCACTTGTTCCCTTTATCACTCATTCGAAAGAGGCTTGTTGATGAGAGAATTCGAAAGAGGATTGTTCTCATGAAATTAAACACATACACTTTTAATGCACTAAATCAACATATAGCGGCAATACTTTATATTATTTGCACTACAAAGCACGTTACGAGTGATGGTGGGGAAGTTGAAAAAAGTGTGAAAGTGCGGTGACTCCGTCGGCTATTGCCCTCCGGGAATATCACCGGCCAAATCTTCACCATCACAATTAGGAACAGCAGTTCGAAAAAACAGCGACGAAAGACTCTATAGACCTGCCATCTCCCCAGGGTTATTTAACGTGCTCTTGAGCTTTATACCATTCAACCTGATGTGCAAACATATATGTCTGCAGATTATATTGCCTTTTCTGTTCTTAGCAGGATATTCATTCGCTGTTTCATTCTCTTCAGTCATATTTGAACGCCCTGGAATTATGGCTGGACACTGAAATTTTCGTTATTATTATTAAGTGCGCAATTCTCGTGTTTCCCCTTACACACCCAATATCTATCTAATTATCCTATCGAGAACAATTCTTTCGGCAGGTTTATTCGCTAACGTACCTTGGAATGATATGTGACAGTAAATTGAATTGGTGCCTACACATTGATCACATTAAAGCAAAATGCTACCGCGCTTTCCCTCTTTTTAGGAATCTTAGTCATAAGCGAACAGGTCTGGGAGCCGATACGCTCTTGATGATTTACAGCATGTATGTTGGTTCACCCTTAAACTTTGGGTGAGTTTTGGTGTCTGGGTCTGCGAACTATACGCTATTGCCTTTAGTGAAGCTTGAACAAGGGTTGCGCTTCTGCTTAGGCCTGCCCGGTTACGTCCCAATAAGGGTGTTGTACTTAGAAGTCGGAATCCAAACGCTGAACTTCAGATTCAAACAGTCAATGCATTCGCAAAGTTCCTTGAGTCCCCGCTGGCCAGACCACTGAGCTGTTTGTCGCCAGCATTCCATGTCGTTTTTGGTGCCTATTGGTCTCACCTCCGGCGCCCACAGGTCATTTTTGCAAATTCGTTGCTTACTCCATTAAACACCACCCTCCTTTCAGTTCCCGCCTTGCAGTTACCATCCACAGTAGTAAAGATTCCGTTCCCAATGATTTTTCTCAAAGGTTCTCCCTACTAACATAATTATTAACATTCTCAGGGCTCACCAGTCCGAATAAAACCGCTGATATGCTAGCCAAAGCATCTTCGGCTTGAGGATTGTAGAGGTGCTTCCTCCGTTTGCTGCCATGTTGCTGGCACGTTATCCCAAGTAACCGTTGGCCCAAGACGCCTCTGATCACGGGCTGTACACTTCACCTCAACTCGAATATCAGGTTCCGTTGGAAAAGAAGTTTCTGCCATACTCGCTTGTGCGAAGTATCGCTTACCTCTTTTCGCTGTGGTGTGCCTCCATTTAAACAACATCTATATCGGGCAGATTTGCAAGCCTCCCCCTTGTACCAAGTTTGCCACGAAATTGAATCCAATGAACATTTCTTCCTTTTGTGCCACCGATGTTTTAATCATCGGAGAAGGCTGCTGGAGACTCCCCTGCGACGTCTTGCACTGCCACTGACTGTGGAAATGCTTTTGTCATTTCGGGGCCCTATGCTGGGTCAATGCCATAGGGACGTGAGCAACGCCATTCACTTCTTTATTTCGAAGACGGCTCGTCTGCCGCGCTAAAAATTTGGCTTCTTTTACCAGGTTTTCCTACTCTTCTCCCTGTTTTTTTTATATCCCTCTCTCCCTGACTCTAGAACTTACACTAATTTTTTTTATTCTGCTCCACTATTATGCGTAATTCGTTGATTACCATGAAAAAAATAAACTCTTCCTGGTCAATCCCCGTAAGGTGGTATGCGCCATTTTTGAGCCACCATACCTTTCTCCGCATTCTTCACGTAATTTATGTAAATAGGGTAGTTCTACTGTACAGATGGCGCAGGAAGAATCACGTAGCACGAAGCTAAATTTATTGTATACCACACAACGGTCCCTGTCCTAAAGATGAAACGAAAATCATATCTACAAATAGGTCGGCCCAGGGAACCCGGTTAGAGAAAGCATCTGATTGTCGTACAGTGACTTTCGTCCGCAGGTGTATTAACTCATAAAATCGTGCCATGCAGCTGTCTTTGTCCCAGGAAAACACCTGACTTCGCTACTTGGTGAGAGTGCAGATCGATTGACAGCGGGTTGCCCCAAATCCATTCATGAAGTTTACGCAGTTTTTGAACACTAGCTTGTAGAATACCTCAGTGAACTAACTGGGGAATCGAAGTCAACGACTGAGCAAAATATACACCGATTACTTTACGCTTCTCTAAGATACACCAATACATGACATCAGTAAAAAGCGGACGTAGTCCAAACAAGGTAATCTTAAAAGGGAGGCAAGCCTAGAGCCTTGCTTGTACATATGTCCGCAAGTCCTGCGTAAAGCGTTTACTCCTGCAGCATGCGCTGGAAGAAAGTGTGGCGACTATACTTTAGCGCGAGTCGTTGTAAGGCAGGGTGGTTGGTGTAAAACTTCGACGTAGAAAGTCGGTCTCTTTTTCTTCTGCTCTCATTGTCAGCTGAATGTGCTCTCATAATCACCATCCTCGTTGACTGCTGAAAGGAAATTTCTGCGGTCATGACGTGATTTCCGCATTTCTACCAAGTTATTTCTTTAGAGCGAGCCAATACACCTGATTCATTAGTACTTCGGACCCCAGAAACTCCTAGTACAGGTACTATGCTTCTTGTTTTAAAAAATGTGCTGTTTTAGAGAGCAAGTTGGTTTGCTACTTTGAATGCACACAAATACCTTAGTGGTGGCAGCAATGCTCATATCCCGAATTCGTTCTTCTTAGAACAACCTCCACCTTTATCTATCTTTACAGCCTACCTGAGCGGGATGTATGTCTCGTGGTAATGCCAGGCCATTTCCGGAATTTCTCCTACACGGTTTGGCATGTCCCCTACAAAGGCCCCAAAACAAATCTTGAAATTGGTTTCGGGGCTTTTTTGTGCCGGCCTATGTAAGCCAGAAAGTACTGGCCATATCTACGAGCTGAAAAGTTAGCGAGAAACCCGACAAACGACGCAATTATACTAAAATTCCTAATATTAATAGAAGCTCGCTCCTGTCAAAAGTCTTGTAAAACGGGGTTTACACATGTATATATGGTTCTTGTACAATTACAATAGCTGTTCAATGTCTAAAGGTGCATGCGATCAAAAACAGAAATTTGGGAAAAGATATTTCAGCACTTTTTTCCTTCCTTCAGCACAATAAGTTTTTTTTTTCAAAACATTAAGCCATATATAGATCATACACCTCAATAGCAATGTACTCGTGAAATTTGAAGCCCCTAGAAACAGTACTCTGGCGGCACCAATTTCAAAAACAATTCTTTCGCCTTTTAGCGGAGTCGGAGGACGAAGTAATTAAAATTGGTTTTGTACGTTGTAGTACGTTTTGCTAATACGTGGGATGAATTAGAAAAAACAATATGAATATATCAACCAGAAAAACATATTTTGGATATTCTTATGACACCCAATCCCCTCCAAAATATGGACTCGCACCATCAGTATTGAACAACATAAAGCCTAAACATATTTTGGAGATTCTTATGACACCCAATCCGCTCCAAAATATGGACTCACACCATCAGTATTGAGCAAACAAAACCTAAACCATTTTTAGCGATTCTGACGTACTACATACATCCACAATAGGAACTTCGATATCTGAAGGACTGAGCCAAGTAACAGGAATTTACAACAACGCAATTTTTCTCTGTTCAGTCCTGTTAGGGTATACATTCTAAAAAATCGAGCCTTAGTGCGTCCAGTACTACATGAAAGAAGTGTACTCCCGATATTTCACGTCCTTAGGTTTAGCAGTTTCGGCTGGGGGCCACGGCACGGTCGCCTAGACTGCTTCTCTTCGCTATGCAGGTGCCCGCAAGCATACTTGTGTTTGTGTTGGACCCTCTTCTGCTAGCTGCCTCGTCGGACGCTGTGATGGCTGATGCGGCCCCCTCTCTTGCTTGCAGCGCGCTTTCTTGGTCCACTGCTTCCAGCCTTACCGGCATTGCCATTCCCCGGACGGCGCTTGCCGGCAACAGGACATGCGATCGCCATCACTGCCTGAAAGCGCCACCGTCTTTAACCACCACTGAATGGAACACCTTTAAAGAGCGACAGCCCAGCCGCGCTCCCTGTGTGCTCCTGTGGCTTCGCCAAAGCACGGTCTCCCAATCTGCTTCTCTTCGCTACGTAGGGGCGTAAGCCATACGCCGGTTTTTGCCAAGAGATCAAGCAATCACGTTTTGTTTGAGCTGCGCAGCCCTCAAGGGTTCGCTTGATGTTGCCGTCGAGTGCTTTCATGCAATCTTCGATTTACTTTTGACATTTTCCGGAGATGCTAAAAATAATCCGGAGCCCAACACTGGTTTGCAGCTCCCCAGGATGTTGTTTTTATTAGTAGGCGACGTTGAAACCCATCCAAGTTCTAACTCACCATCATTTTTAATGAACCTAACTAAATCGCTGACGACATCAAAGGAATCAAATAAGAGCGGTTGTTGGACGCTGAAAAAAAAGGTGGAACTTCATCAAAGCTTGGAACTGAACTGGCACGTTGCCAAGTGGAGGCTACTTCCATGCATAATGGAACACGGAGTACTGTAAAATAGAGTCGATGAACTTGAAAACATAAGCAGAATATCAAATGTAATCCTTTTAGGGCCTACCAGAGCTTAAAGACGAAACAAGCGAAATATTCGAAAAATTGTCAACCAAGAAACTTATGACGCGCTTGGGTTGAGTTCGAACGAATCCATCGTCTAGGCAGGCAAGCTCTCCAAAAAAAGGCGGCCTGTCATCTTCAAACTTTGGAATTCGCGACAAAAAGCTCCAATGCTAAAGGAATGCAAGTTTAAAGATACCAGGTACTCCATCGGACAAGACTTCTAGAGCAGAATTAGGGACGTAAAAAGAACTTTTGGGACAGCGCAAAAGAAAACCGGGGATAAAGAAAGAGTGTCATTGCCCTTCGATGAATTGTATATAAATAACCCACGCCTTTGACTGCAGTGAAGAAAAAAGAGAGAGGGAGCGACTAGACAAAGAAAACGACGAAATACGACAGCGACCAACAAACCAGCTGCGCAGCAACGCGCACAACAAAGAAATAGCCTTGCTGAACCTGAAAGCATGAACTATTGTTAACAAAGTACAGCCGCTTGAAAATGCTTTGCTGCTTTATGAACCGGCCATCGTAGCTATGCTCAAGGTTGGCTATCACCAATTGTCCACAATACCAAATTATTGCCACAAAACTACGCGGTTATTAGAAAAGATAGGCCATCGCATGGGGGAGGCCTAGCATTGATGATTCGACAACCTATTTCACAGACTTGTATTCCGGCAGTTCCTAACACTAGAGGCAATTTTTGCAAGACAATGTGCAACAGGGTGACAACAGTGGCCATTTGTGTCTATCGAAGCCCCTCTTCTGACTGCGAGTGCACGACAACAATTCACGGTTTCCTTCAACATCACCCCCGAGGCAGCAGTCATCCTTATGGGCCCAGATATACTCCTGATTGAAATCAAGTGCGCTCATTGATTTCTTGCTAATTATAAACCTACGTCAGGTTATACAGCAACCTAATAATGTTCAAGTGACATCATGTACGTAAATCTTTAAAGAAAAATGGCGCAAGCGCTTTGGACTCGTCTGCCCTGACACGTGCAATAGCAAACTTTATATAAAAATCAAAAGAAACAAAACAAACTGCTTGAAACAAACGCTGCCTTCCTTCAAAAACATAGCCCGGGTAGATTGTGGAAACATAGGTGCAGCCCAAAAACTGACACCAGCGATTTCTCACCTGAAGAAAAAAAAGCTAAAGCTAATCCCTAGAAAACTTCACAAAAAATAGCGCAAAAACTACCAACAACCCATCTGTTGGCAGCGTTACGATGGACTCATTAACTTTTAATGATAAGGAAATTCCTAGCCTCTTGCAGAACGTTGACCCTAAAAAGCTTGCGGGCCATACAATATACCAAATAATCCTCTCAGGCGATATGGGGAATGTTGTAGCAGGTATTTAAAACTGGTTTACCGTTAATCTATTTCATTATCAAAGGTTTGGGATGGACCTGTAAAAAACAAAGATAACACCTGTATATAATGCAGGCGACAGTACAGGGCCTTCTAACGTCAGGCCTAACTCCCTCACTAGTACATCTTGTAAAATACTCGAACACATCATTCTAAAGCATATAAAATTGCTCCTAGCGGCTACTTGCCCATTATCACCTAGACAACACGGCTTTAGAAGTGAACGGTCAACGACTACACAGATCACAGAAGTCTTACACGACCTCGCTTTTCCTATCAACAGCTGCACACATAACAGACCTAATGCTGCTCGACGTTTTTAACGCGTTCGACGAGGAATGCCACAGAAAATTAATGGCAAAAACTAAAAAGTACATTTGTAACCGGAACTTTACCAAGTTGCATTGAAGGCTTCATATATGACCGATCGCAATTTGCAAGGGTTGAATACGTACCATCAGAGACCCAAGCTGTCACGTCCGGTGGTCCCCCTGAGCTCCGTTCTTAGCCCACTTCTTTCCCTTGCTTTTACTAACGACATATCGGTCAATATTTCATGTGACATCAAACTTTTCTCAGAGGATTGTATTATCTACCAGGAAATTAACAGTCCCAGAATCATCTCGCCCTTACTCATTTTTTAAAACAGCTTGCCAACTGGTGCAACATATGGCAAATACGTATTTATGTTAAGAAAACCGTGCCTTTATATGAAGAAAAACAGTGCCTATGACAATAACAAGAAAAACCGAACCCATGGATTTCTCTGCCCACATGAATAAGATGCAACTGATCAAACTAAATGAACACAAATATTTAAGGGTAATTCTTACATCTGATCCTAAATGCGACTCGCACATCGCAAACAATGCATCCGCTGCTTTGCGCAAGCTGTTTTATATTGGAAGATGTTTGTGGCTTGCGCCTAAATCGACCAAACTCATAGCTTACCCCACATACATAAGACCAGTACTAGAATACGCCAACGCCGTATGGTTCGCGTATCTTCTTCTAATATAAAAAACTGGAAAGGTTCACAGACAACACCCCAGATTTATCTGGAATAAGTATATGCGTACGAACCCACTAACTAATATGGTATCTGATCGTGGGCTTTCCTTCTTGAATTAGAGCCAAACAAGGGTGAATAAGTACCTGTTCCAACTCTTGCATGGTACTTTCAGATAAGAGCAACAATGTGTGGCTGGTTGACCTCTTCAATTTGCTTGAAACCTTTTTATATCATTCCCTGATTTTCCCAACGAGCCAGTGCAGCCTGTCGTATGCTTTTCAAGTTTACAGATCAACTGTTAGCCAAATATATCCGAGACATCGTGGAAATAAGGAACAACTCGAAAGATGAATACGTCAAAGTGCCCCCGCACAGAAGTGAATGTACTGCTGTTGCAAGAGATTTTCTGCAACGGTGGAATATTCCAAACTGCATTGGTAAATAATATAAGGAATTCTCCCTACTTTTTGTGCACACTCAAAATACGCATACAGTTTCATGCTTCCGCAAGTTCTTTTACCACTGTTTTCTACACTCCTGCAGGCATTAAGGTTCTGAATACTAACAAAAGATTTTTTTTTCAGGGAGCGCAGATCGGAAAACACGTTACAATCAAGGCTCCCAGCAACTCTGGCTTTGAAAAATTTAATTATAAAAGGAGCTTCCGCAACCTTCTGCTTGGTCACGTGCGATTCGGAACATAAATTTCTTTACGGTGTGGGGTGAGAGCTACGGACTGGTTTTCGGTAGCAGTTCACCCCATCATGCCCTGAAATGGAAAGAACTCAGAGTTCCTCAACCTCCCAACTTCCTGGGGGTGGACGTTGCACCTTACATCATCCTTGGGCACGACGAGTTCTCCTAAAGCCTTACTCAAGCGGCCCGTATCCCACACAGCCCTAAAAGGGTGACGAGGACCGAGCTTACAATTACAGTTTGTCCCGTGGGGGGCACGTAATAGATAATGCTTGTGTCGTTCTCACAAGCCGGTGGCGGATCTGAGGCGGCAGTTCCAAGGCGACAGATGAAAATGTGACTAGATATGTGCATGCATCAGCAGCTCTCCGCAACTGTGTAATCGCTACTGACGAGGAGAAAGTGCGATATTCTCCTCAACGGTTTGTAGACGCTAGAAGCCTGGAATGGAATGTGATAGATGGGGAGTGGCCCAAAGAAGGTGAAACTAGTTCCCCAGTTTTCTGAGGCAACATAGCATGGGATCAAACAGATCAAGTCGCTTTTCTGCGTTTGTTCGCAATCGTCTTAGAAGTATTTGATAAGCCCTGAACAAGTTGAACGGCAGATGGCTTTTATCCACCAAAACAAGGCCAGGTACAGCAAATAATGACAGTATCTAACAGCTTGCACGAACCGGTTGCTTTTATGAACACTGAAATGACTTTTTGTTGCCGTCCGCTATCCACTCCTTCAAACTGTGGCGCATTGTATAACATTCTGTGTGCCATGTCAGCCATTTTATTTTCTACACTATGCGTACGTTTGTTGGTCGCCTTTTGTGCTCTTTGGCAAGTACGAAAATTCTCTGACTTTCCTCTCATTTGACATTTTCGCGAAACGTACTTCCGAGATCCTGCGACAGCCTCCGGAAGGGCTATAGCAGCTCTTTTAAAACAAATAAATAAAACAGTGCAATGCAGCTCCTCCCCTTAAGCTACACAGGAGTGAAAGTCAAATGTGCTTACCTTAAATCTTTCGTGAGCAACTTTCACTTTCAGTGGACGAGAAATGCAGCCTCTCCAAAATCCGTTTTGTTTCATCTTACAGTTTTTGCTGGCGCTTGGATCATGCGCGGTCAACCCAGAGGATGGCCTGTCCCGAATGTGGGCGCACAAACGGTGTGCGCATGCGCGTTGCTGGCACGAGCGTTGTCGGGGGCGATGGCGGTCACTATCAGCTACTCTCCTCACCCCTTGCGTAGGATATAAATGTGTGCAGCGCGGCGAAATGGGGGCTGCTCGGCGCAGCCACGAAGACGCACTGGACTTGCCGCCGCTCGAGTGAGATGGATTAAATATCTTTCGTTCCTTGCCCTTTCGGGTGTCGTTTTGAAGGCACGAATTCCCACACGGACAACGCGAGTTCGGCTGCACTGGATTTGCGCCCCTCAACGACCGAGCCTGCATAGCCTTTCACGCGCCAAGCATCAACGCACCTATCACCACACTACCACGGTGTCTTCGTGACCACGCGCAGTGCCCTGAGTCGCTTCCGTCATCTATGCCACGCCTGCTTCCCGTTATAGGCAACGTACTCTCGGCTACAATGCCTTCACTTCCTGACGACTACATAAGAACCCGGCCGACGTGTTGTCCGTTTACTGGGCATGGGAGAGACGCAGAAATACAGCCTCTCCAAAATTCGTTTTGTTTCATCTTACAGGTTGGTACCGCTCCATCCTAGCATTGTAAACGGTCAAATTTTTTTTCTGCTTCTTTTCCCATGCCCACCAGTGTTATGCATACATATTTGGGATTGTGTGGATACTATGAAGCTATTAGTCTTATGTGGGGATGTCGAGCTTAATCCTGGGCCTAACGAACACGTCAGCTGCAACTTAGTATCACAAGAGCTGGCTACGGTAGTTAAGGCCATCAATGAGCATGTTGACTCGCGTCATGACGAGTTCAAACGCATGCTGGATGATTTAAAGTCCCGCCACGTAAAGCTAGGAAAAGTGTTCAAGACATCACCACGAGAATAGTTAACGTTGAATCCCGTGTTAGCCTGATTAAAAAGTCTAACAGTACTGAGCTTCAGCAAGCGGTCGCGCAAGCGGCGCAGAGGCAGAGCATAGAATTGAACCCCCGATTAGACGACCTAAAGGATCAGTCTCGCAGAGAAAATCTATTTTATGGCCTGGCTGACACTTCGACCGAATCATGAGCAGAATCTGAAGAAGCAATTAGAAATTTCGCGTCCTCTACACGTGAGGTTGAAATACCCTCGGACAGCATTGCAAGGGCGCATAGACTGGGCATTTACATTGAAACCAAATGTCAGTCTATAGTCAAATGTTTGTCTTCAAAGGTTAGAAACCATGCTTTTTCTAGCAAAAGTAAACTGAAAGGTACGGGTAAAGCGATTGGGAGGATTTTTGGAAATCATCGCGCAATTCAAGAAAATGCTTCTGGACTACGGCAAAACGAGCGATCAGCAATACTCGCTCCGTTATAACAAGCTCTATGTTAACAAAAATTGTTTTGCCTACTGTTCGAAGGCTGATAAAGTGTACGACTTTAGCCAGGTCACTGAACCTTCTGATTCCCGGACATCAAGGGCTCTCGGAGCGTATAGCAGGCCTTCGACTGTGTAGCAATCACATTGTAGTAATGCTGGTACTACTGCAAACACAGTCATTTCTATTTACCAATATCCGTAGCATACTGAAAAAGCGTGACGGTCTTCCTTCCGTAATCGATGACTGCGCCACCGACATTGTAATTCTCAGGGAGACATGGTTGTTCAGCAGGATAAAAGATAGTGAAATTTTTCAAAACGCACAGGAGTATATAATTTACAGATACGAACGCGTGACAAGAGTCGGTGGTGGCGTCTTAATCGCTGTTTCTGCACAATTGCATTCTCATACCATTCCCATTAGTTGCCCTCTCGAGCTTGTTTGTACATGCGTTCATTTCGGCCCACAAAGAAGTGGTTTTATGTGCCTGCTAACGCGCGCCAAACTCATCATCCACGTTTTGCGACACATTGTACGACGCGTTCCACAGTTTAGTCGTTCCGATATCCCACCTCCCAAATCTTCGTCCTGGGTGATTATAACTTTGCTGATATTTCCTGGAAGGGAACTAGTAACCCACCTGTGCCCGTTCATCTGAAGGCACAAGTTCATTAGCCTTTGTGAGGATCTCCACCTAACCCAACTGGTAATAAAACCTACACGCGCTACGCCTACTTCTTCCAATGTGCTTGACCTAATCCTCACCACTACCCCCGACACCATTTCCCCTGTGACCTACCTAAGTGGTCTAAGCGACCGTTGTATACTAGTTTGCTTAGAGTACCAAATTTCCTAGTAAAGAACAAAGCAGAAAGACAGGAGATTATGCAGGGATTCTGCTGCCCCCAATGTTGAACTTAAATCGTTTGCAGGTTCTTTCACCAGCAGTTTCGAAAATCGCACAGTATCAGATAACTGGAATGCATTCAAAACCAAACCTTTATCACTGATCCACAAATTCATACCCGCCCCTACCATACGTTCTAATTTCAAGTCTCCGTGGTTTACGTCTAACCTAAACAGGCTCTGCAACACGAAAAAGCGCCTGTACCGGCGCGCTGTGTTGACAGATAAGGCAGACAGATGGTGCGCTTATCGCTGTTTCTGAAGAAAAACTTAGAGAGGATATCGAAGTTTTTCGCAACCATCCTGCCGTCTTTGCTTCAAACTAACCCGCGTAAGTTTTGGAATTTATTTATTGGCGCTAAAAAAACTACTCAACCTTTGCTATGAACAAGGCACAGCCATTCCTTCTAACCAGTGTTGCGATGTTTTACAGGATGCATTTACTTTCTCATTTGGTAATAATTCTTGTACCGTTTTTTTTGTCCAGCACTTACAACGTGTCTTTGCCGCCAACTGATTTCATTGTTATTGACTGGGTAGGAATTGAGTCGCTCAATATTATGAAGAATTCATCCCCTGGAACTATTGGAATTTCTGCGCAACTTTTAAAGAACACTGTAACGTATTCTTCTATAATTTCGTCTTGCATCTTCACACAGTCCTTGCAATGCGCTACCCTTCACAGTGATTGGAAGGCGGGAAAGGAGGTTCTAGTGCCCAAGCAAGGCAACACTTCTGAGCCCTTTGAACAACAGACCCTTTTGACTTAGTAAATCGTGCCAAACTCCAGAACACATTGTATTCCTATCTCAGCACTTTCCTTTTATTAAACAACTTTTTTACTAAATTCCACCATGGGTTTGCAAAGCACTACTCTTGCGAAACACAGCTACTACTTTTCACTAACGATCTGTACTCCACCTGTGATCAGGCTTCTGTCACCGACTGCATCTTTCCCGACTTCCGCAAAGCATTTAATTCTGTGCCACACCACCTTCTTCTTTATAAACCGAGCAAGCTTAACCTAGACTACAGCCAACCTAAATGAATAGAAGCTTTTCTAGAAAATCGAACGCAGTATGTCAGCGCCAATAACTACAATTCACGCATGCGCCATGTACCATCCGGGGTTCCCCAAGGCTCTGTATTGGCCGCTTTCTTTTCCTTATTTATATTAATGACCTTGCTGACCACGTTTCCTCTTCAGTTCGACTTTTCGCGGATGATTGTGTTATCTATCATTAATTAACCAACCCTGTAGACTCCTCTTTACTACAGTCTGACCTCAATACGTATCCTCGTGGTTCAACTGGCTCATGAACCTTAACCCAAACAAGTGCAAATATATGAGGGTTTCTAACACTACTAATCGCCATAACCTGCCTGAATACTTTCTTAACTCAACACAATTCGACACCGTGCTCTCCGACAAATACCTTGGTGTTCACATAACTAACGACCTATCACGGCATAAGCATACTGATTACATCACTAACAACGCTGGTCGAAATTTTTCGCTAGCTCCAGTGTCCTTAAAACTGCTTCTTTATAAGACTCTTGTCAGAAGTAAGGTCGAGTATGCTTCAGCGATTTGGGACCCTCACCAGCTATCTCTTTGTTTTATAAATGAATCGATCCAGAACCACACAGCTCCTTTTATTGTTTCCAACTGCTCCCGAACCCTCGGCGTATCCCTTAATAAATTTAACCTTGGGCTTTCTAACCTATCTATCAGAAGAAAAGTATCTCGCACCTGCCTCTTCCACAAAATGTATTTAACCAGTCCTGTTACTAAACAGGACCTTCCCTCACCACGTGCTTATATTTCTGAACGTACTGACCACAGATTTCAAGTCAGCGTGCCGAGCTCTCGAAGAAACGTGCACTTCAATTCATTCTTACCAAGGACAGCCACCGACTGGAACCCCCTTCCGCCTCCATTACGAGCAACCTGGACCCATCATCGTTACGACCATATTAAACTGTATAAATTTTACCCTCTCTTCCCTTAAGTATTGTAATAAATAAAAATAAAAATACAGTTCACTTAGCTTCCTTTTATACAGCACCCCCCTCTTTTTCTTTTTCTTTTCGTGTTACAAATGGTTACATACACTGATATTTGGCTTCAGTGCATTATCATTTTTTGTGGTTGCTGTTCCTAAATGTTGCTGCGATTAAACTACAAAAGGTTACAAAAAATTGCTTCAGTGCAATATGCATGTTTTTTTGTTCCTGTTCCTCATTGTTGCTGTGATTTCCATTCTCAATTACACGTGTTTTTTTTAGGTCCTGGTTCATTGCAAGTAAAAAATTTAAAAAAAACCACACATTCGTTTTCTGTAACCAAGATTACTAACCTTTTATAACAAATAAAAAATCCTGCGCAGCAAACTGGTTTCATAACTGTGCCATATTTTACGCTGTACAAACTCATGCACCCCTCCATTTAACTACGACGATGGTTAAATGTTTTTTTTTTCTTCTGACTGTTCATGGAATGCGCATGTGGATTATGTTGTCGCGAAAGCTGCGAGAGTGTTAAACTTTATTCAGCGTAACTTAAGATGTTCGCATTAGCGGCCTAAAGAATGTGCCTATTTGACGTGTGTACGACCAGTCTTGGAATACGCCTGCGCAGTCTGGGATCCGGCGCAGGTATCAGTAATCAGATAGAAAATATACCGAACAGGGCGGCAAGGTTCCTCCTGGGGCGGTAAGAATGGCGGGAAAGCTGTACCGCTATGAAACAAGAATTGAATTGGGAGCTGCTTCCATTACGTAGAAGAAAATTTCGATTAAAACTTCTATATTTATTATTTAATAATAAAACTGGAATCAACAAGAATATGTATTTACAGACGCCATATGATCTGTCAAATCGAATTGATCATTCCTTTAAACTCAGGGAATACCATACCAGGACTGGAATTTTTGCGAATTCATTTTTTGTCAAAACGATACATGAGTGGAATGGGCTCTCAAATGTACAAGTGTATGCTGTGAATAAAAATTTGTTTTTTTTTTCGAACATGTAACCCCCTTCTATAACGCCTTCGGGCGCTGCAGGTATACGTTGAATAAAAAAAAGAATAAAGGATGCGAACTTTCTCCCGACGAATTCATTGGTTACCGTCTAAGCTTTCCAAATAGCATCAGCCATATTGAAAAGGAGCAATCAGACAGACACCCGCTTCACAACGCGGGGGTCTCTGGTTCGATTGCGGCCACTGAAGCGCTTGTTTTCTTTCACTTCAACCACTATCATTTATCAACATCGTCAGCGAATGTTGGCTCTCCTGCAGGGCGGTTTCACGTTAAGCACACCACCAGCGACACACCAAAAGCTTCGCTTTAGGAGCTGTACGATACATGCGACAGCAAAGGTGGGAAATTTGGGGTGGCCAGCCCTTTATTTTATCATGAGTGACGTTAAGTTCCAATATGTTCAGAAAGTCCACTTCATAAAGTGGAATGATTCAATGCAGCAACCACAAATAAAGGCTTGAAAGTAGCAACACACATTAAACTGTTTCTTCACATTGCAATTGAACATACAAAAAGCGTGACCGAACAAACATTTTCTTGTAAGCAGAAAAAAACTATTAAAAAGTAGCGAACTACTCGGAAGACAAGCGCGAAGCAAGATATTCAGATGTAACACAATCAGAAGAAATGGCCAATTTTTTTCGCTCAGCTACAATAAACATCCACATAAAAGCACCATACAGACAAACACACAAGTGATTCCTAAGACTGGGAAATGCAAGACATTCAACTGATTTTATATTTATAATGATTCGTACGTTTTCTTATTGTACAAGGCTAAAAACACGGTCTGCAGTTAGAAGCTGTGCTGCAAAATATGCAAGTCCGGTTAAAAAAATTGTTCAAAGCAAAAAGCAAACATGCAGAAAAACATAAACCGAGAATGGCACATATAAAGGAGAAAACATTTTATTAACCGAAAATCTGGAATATATTAGAAACAGGACAATTCGTAGCCATTCTTAAAGAAAAGCAATGAAAATGAATAGAAATTGCAAGGTAGACAAATCGGTGGTAGGTGGCATTCTGACTGTGACACATCTGCAGTTGCGCAACTTCTATCGGTGTATTATTACTACTGCGAGATTTCTTGCTTCCATATGTTTTCATGCCTGTTGAACTTCAATGAGCGAAGCGTGGGATTTCTGCATGAGAAGGCTTGCTTTTCAACTGGTCGAGTCTTATCAGACTCTACCAAAAAATGAAAGAAAAGGTTACACCTGTTCCGGGGCTGATGTTCTTGCTGCAACACGGAATGCAGCGCCTCAATGTACGCGTCCTTCACTGCTTCCATATAACCACAGGTAGCCGCGGGCCTTTTCCTACAGGTATTGTAATGAGACATTAGTAACATCTTCTCATAAAGGACACCGTCTCGAGAACATGAGGAAACAGCGCGGCATTTATTTTTTTCTGTTTAGGCTGGCCATTAGAGCATTGCTTTGTTTTGTCCGCCGTCGGCGGCTCCAATCGAGTAGCTTCTGGTAGAACCTCCTCCACTTCACACTGCTGCATGCTGTGAAAAGAAAAACTTCCACGTTTTGGAATTGAAGCAGTACAACAAAAAGAATTGAACATTAAACATACGGCACCTTCAAACAAAATATTCGGAAGTTGTGCACATTTTTTTCACATTTTGTTTTCTGCAGTGTCGCACCTATTCATTCAGATACCTGCCATAACTGTCGCCATAGTATTCAAAGTCCGTTTCCCTTGAAAAATTTACCACACACTCTTTTGTTGCGATACCATAAATTACATCAGCTGCAAAGAAAGCATGTAAGCAATACTTACTGGCCAAATTTGGTATTACTGTATATTTCTAATGACCTACATACAAACAGCGTGAATGCTTGTTCTGCTTATCAATGCATAAATGCGGGCAAATATGTATCCAGCGCTACATACCCATATTTCACTGTTCTGCCTACCAGTGTAGTAAATTTACTTGATTATAGCATGGAAATGACACTTCCTGCCTTAATGTAAGATCACTTCAATGTGGGCAGGCAGCATGTACTCTACAACGACAATAGTCACAACGCTACGGGGAACCCGAAAGGTATTTCGCGTCAGTATTCACATCTTCACACATGGTGCACCATCGTACGACTTTGAGACAAGACATATCTGGGCGAAAAAAGGCATCACAACAAAACGAGCAATTATCTCAAAAACGCCTGAAACTAAAAATTTCATTATGTTGCTAAGCGTAATGTAAGCATAATGTTGAGCATAATGCTGAGCATAATCCAAGCACGCTGGATCGATTCCGGCCGCGCTGTCTGCTTTTCAGAAAGAAGAGAACAGGCCCGGTAAAGGTACCCAGGTATGTGTAGTATACTGAATCAGTTAAGGAGCCATGAAGAGAAAACACAAGTTTGGTTCATTCAAAAGATTTCTCGTTAGAATCATACTGACACCACTTTTAACGTAAACTTCGCTCAAATAAGCTACATAATTAGGAAAAACGGGAATGGTCATGCGTCCCACCAGCTCATTTCCCGCAACAGAACCTATGATGTCACATGAGCTAAGCTCTGCGATTGGCGGAGGCTGGCAGAAGCAGACGCAAATTAGGTAGAGCTTACAAACTAGACGAACGAGCGATTTTCGCTTAAATTTAGGGCACATTCTTTACAAAGCAATAGAATGATGGGACAAACAGTGGAAGTTACGAAAGCACATGTAAACATAGAAGTACTGATGCGTTCTGCTGTTCGTACTGCGCACAGCATGCTTGGTTTAGCTGCACAGCACTACGGGGCTTGGGGTTGTCTCAGACGACGCTGGCCGATTGACGCTAGCAACGGTGTCTTACGTGACCCCATTTTTCGAGCGAGCACTGTTTCAGGGAACGAATATTTTCTCCCAGAACAAAAACAAGCCAGGTTTAAATTCGGGCAAAAACAAACCAACGCTTGCCACGGTATGGTGGCGCCATCTATGTTACGGAACGTAAAGAAACGCGGGAACAAACCAACACCGCTGTACAGGGTGGAGACAACCTTTGAACGGTCCCGTGCCGCCGCAATTGGGCCAACGGGCTCAACGCGTTATTCTTTTAGTTTCCCACGAGACCTAGCAACGCGAAACAGACAATATGATTCAAACTTCTTCAGTAAACCGCGTTGCGGCGATAATTTTAGCGCGGTTTGACACAATGACTTGCTTCGGCGGCGAGCGAGCAACCGAAATGGCGGCGCCAGCGTATACGTGTCTCTACCCTGTACGGGGGATGCGTGAATGAAGGTATTCTACGCTGCAGAGAGGTCGGTTCCTGTGATGTCATTTGGGACCACGAAAACGCACGATTGTGCGGGAAAATCAAAATTTTAACCTAAATTGTTTAATTTCTCAGTGAATAAAGCACCGTTTGTATCCGGACAAGCGCTGGGGCACTATAAAACACGAAATCGTTCGAATAAAACCAACTTGCATTTTCTTTTCATGGCTCCTTTAAGGCTGATAACATGGTAATCACTGTATAGTTGATTGCACTGCGCTGTCTGAAACGCTTTGATAGCATGCACCATTACCTCACGGCCTTTTGCGTTGTGTGGCCATCAGGCTATCATAATTTTGAAATACCGCCAGTTAATATGGGGGACGTCCTCTCTTCCCGCGCCAGATATTTGCGCGGCTATCGCCAACTCTAAAAGTGCCTCGGCGTTAAATTGCGGCATGCTTCTTCCGCTGCAGACGACGACAATGATTTTCTTGCGGGGAACGTTCATGGATTCAACTGGCTGAAATACGGCCTACATTTTACTTTAAGTACCGTGTGCTCCCTTTTAGCTAAATCCAGGCGTAAATTTAAAGTTTTCTGATTGGCTGGTTTACCACAGGGCGCGGTCCGTCCTGTCGCGAAGAGGTACGCAAACGTAGAACCCGGCTTCCTGCAACAGTCGCACCGTCTTAGAGAAAAATCGTTCGAGAAATCGTCGCCCATGACGGAATACGGTGACGTGAAAGTGCAGTGACGGGGTGAAAACCTCCTGTGTGAATGAGGCCTAATAATGTTTATTCACCACTGTTACGTTATCTACCAAATTATTCTTACTGTTGTTATCCATGTCTATTCATGTATGCGCACCTGCTCTGATCTCAAAGGGGACTGGCTGTATTTCAAACAAATACGTAATGAAGTAGTGCAGAAATAAACCAATAAATAAATACAGCTACACACTAAAAGTATAATAAAAACTGAAGTGATTTGCCTTGTATACGCCTAGAGCTTCGCGATGGCTGCGCCGCCTGTCGCCGCTTCTCCGCGGCGTTGACGGGATTTGCGCTGCGTGGCTGATTGGGGCTCGTGCAGTGTTTTTGTTCTGTTTCGCTTCTTTTCGCCTTTCCGCGCCCATAAAACCACTTGTTATGGTGACGTCTAAAGGCAAAGAGTACGTTTAGGGCACTTAAAAAGCAGCGCGTCTTCGTAGAGTACGCGAACGCCTTCAAGAGCTACCCGAGACGTAATTCAGCGCGCTTCGCCGCAGCTATTCCGGGCGTCGGCGACGACAGCAACATATCAACCATGTCACCTCCAAAACATTAGGCACAAATGAATTTTACTGTCGCCTCGTTTAAACCTGATACTGGCACAATGAGAGGCTGGCTTCATTTTGCAGCGCGGACAACGAATCCGGCTTCGTTTCGAATATATACGTTGCAGAAAAATATGTTTAGGGATGTGACTACCCAATCCCGGACAATACCTTATGCCTTTTATACGAATATGAACCATGCGAAAATGATAAGTATATTCCAAGCATGTCCGTCGTTAAATATGTGCCCACACACGCCATATAGCAAGAACCAATGCAATTTAACGAAACCACGGAAAAATAAATGCTGTGCAGGTGCGGAATTCATAAACATAATAGCACAACGGAAACAAAACAAAACAGTGCAGCTTCTGGCATGCTAAAGACGTTCGTCGAAACTTAAGCCAGGTAGGGTTTACTAGGCCAACTATACGCGAAAGCACTGCGATTTCGCGAGACATCGGGGGGAGGGAAGGAGGCGGGAGACGTGTACAAATGCAGAGCGGAATCAATCAATGAACGTTTTAGTAATCCCACACACAAATCTCGCGTTCACTTTCCTTTTGTTTTTCTACTTCAACGAAGAGCTGATCTTACGGCGGACGCATTTCTGGAAGTATAGAGGGTAGGCTGTTCAACAAGCGATGAAAAGTGTTGGAAGAGTGTGGTACGTGATAAAGGCCCTCTGATTTCAGTTTCTGCTTTATTCTGCAGGCTCCATGTGCCATATGACGATATTTCGAAGAAGCATTTAGTGGCGGACGCGGATTATATTAAATGCAGAGCATTTCTTAGCCTCGCCTCTTCCTGCGTCGGACGGCGTCCACAGCTCCGCGTCCGCAGCAGGTGCGCCTCTCCTTCTTCCCTCCTCTCTCTCAACAGCAGCTGGCGCGCGCATGCGTCGTAGTCAGCCCGTTCGCTCCGTTGCGGTCTCGGCGTAACAGGTGCGTGATAGCAGCGCGGTGGGGCGTGGAAGGGCGCACGCTGTTTTCGCATGCGCGCTCTCCCCCCCCCACCCCCCCCCCCCCCGTACTGCTTCCCTCTACTGTGCGCGCTGCAAATATAAAGCGGCTAGCGGTCGCTCGGGCTTCAGTCACTGCGTTGCTCCTTCCTTCCTTGGTTTACGCTCGCTCCCACGTTTACTCGTGTCTGCTACTCCAGCATCACGGAAGAAGCGATGGAAGCAACACTGCCTTCAACCAGTACTGCTTTACCCGGCGTTAACGACCCCCAATGCTCTGCATTTACTCGTGTTCCCCTCGCGGGAAGGCGCGGGAATTTTTTTCTAAGCCTGTCTCCGCGCTGCTCACAGATGATATAGGCAGGTGAGTGTTTGCGAGCGCTCACCTCGCGACAAGATAATCTGTCGTGTGCTGATCCCGAGTCTAATTATGTATTGTTCATCGCATTTTTGTTGAATATTCCCGAAATTAACATAGACAGGCTTGTAAATGGTGGTGATCAATATCTGAGGTATAATATTGGCAAACGTAACTGGCGTGCTGTCAGGTATGAGTGCTCTGCTAGATTATGTAAGCGCACAAAACCGATTTAAATCGTAGTGTTAGCCGTGGCATGAACATCTGGGGAACCGGTGGTTACGGAGATACGGCTAGTAAATTCAGGTCAGTGTAACTACAATCGGCTCCATCATACGCCGGTTCGGCGGCGCTGGCCTGTGACGCACACATGGCGCTTATACAGACCGAATATACCACACTAAGATCGCGTCAGAAACATTTACACTCTCGTAAACACACCCCATTTGCGAACAGAGTGACTGCTCCACATAAACATGGATTTCAATCGCCCGCAAATGAAACGGTAAATATCTGTCCTGAACGTGCCGCAAAAGCAGCGGCGGCACTGGGGAGCGGGGCGCGGACTCCCGCGGCTGTTTTCGAAACGGGCCGCTAGGGGATTTCAGTGGTGCCCCTACAGGCCGCGCTCGAGGCGTATAACTTGAGACCACCTAAAAAGAATTTATATTGTCACGATGCCAAAGACGACGCAGTTGTCTTCAAGAAAAATAATTTTATTGAGCGAACTTTTGCTCCCCTAACAACTCAAAGAATACACAGGCGGCGAAGCAGCAGTCAGCAAAGTGACGTACGGAAACGAGCGTCGGCAATCGGAATGCCGCGGCGTCTGCTCTGCAGGCTTTTATCTTTCGGTGCGAGTGTTTCTCGAACCGTCGATTTCTATCTAGAACATTTTAGATCAAACCAGATTATACCAGGCTAGGGACGTTCCAGCGAAAAGCTCTCCGTATCAGAATGAGATAACCCATGCGGCATAAAAATAATGGAACACGCGTTTTGCTTGGGATACACATAACACAGCAGGGCGCGGCCGGGCACTAAAACAAAAACAAACCAACAAACTCAATGCCTAGTTCGCGGCAATATGTAAATGTTTTCCCGTATTGTAGGTTGTGCCAAGAACAGCAAAGGTCTAGCGACCAGCGCGCACAAATTGTTAACATAAAACCCGACTTTTCAGTTGGGCCGTTACTCCTGGTAAAACTGCAAGGTAACTCCCGATATATGGTGGCGCACATCTCGTTTTTTGTGAATAAACATTCTCTAGATATGTTTGTTTAAACAGGGGGCAGTGTTGAATAAATGACGAGGAGCTTTTACATCCTCATGTTGCCAAATTGTTTTGAAAAGGTAAGTACATACTCTACGCGAACTCCTTGAGGTCTGGTGACATCTGTAAAGGTTGTACTAGAAAGGTAGGCAGGACGCACTATAATTTGTCAACAGGTTGAATTCTTCCCGGCAGATGTACTTATAATTGATTAAAGAAATGGAACTAACAAAGTTTCCAAAGAAGTATTACATCGAGCAATATTTTATTGAGGGGGGCGGGGGGGGGGGGCGATACACTACCGAAACAATTTCTTGATTGCACTTAAGTGTTAGTATCCCATAGTCCCATTTGATTCGCAGAAATTAGATATAAGTTCGACGTGATGACAGGCTTCCACCTAAACTGCCACACCACCACCTGGGCGGGTTTGCGCGATTATTGCAGCAATGTTTCCATTCGTCAAGATTCCACATCGCGCAGTCGTGATGATGATGGTAAACAATAATATTAACGGCTTCAGGAACTGTGCAATGCTATTTTCTTTGTTCAGTACGGAACGTGTAGGACTTATAGGGTGTAGGACAGAATAACTCAGTGATTGCTTGGTATCTACAGATTAGGGAAGATTGACTTTGTGAAAACGCATTCTTGAGGGCGGGCATTTACTTCGGCTGAGATTTGTCAAGCGATTGTACGCATATCTTTCCGAGGTCACTATCGCCAGCAATAACCACAGAATCTGAGTTTTCATGTTGACGCGCATATCTCCTGGCATTGTACGACCACACCGACTTCCATCTGTGTTGGTACTTGAGTTTCGTGGGCATTGCGATGAGTCTTTTCAACGTTGGCCACAGGTGCTCCTTAACAAAAACGGGGGCCGAATCACAGAACAGGGAGGATTTTACATAAGCAAAGGTCTAGCTTTGCCTGTAGTGCCAGAAAAAGCGTAGTGGCGGCGTCGTGAACTACCCAGTACGCCCGCTTGATGGCGCTGTAAACACGGCTTTGTAAACATGGCGGATGCTTTTTGCACAGGCCGCTTGAGCTCCTTAATAACATGGCTGCCCTCGCACGGCGGCCGCCGGCTCGCTGCTCCACGGCCGGACTCGACTCCCCTCCTCCCGCGCGCGAAAGGAGCGTCGAGTCCGGCCGTGGCTGCTCCTGCTGGTTCCTGGCTGGCACGCTGGCCGCGTGTTTACTTGCGCCGCGCTAGTGAAGTGATGTTACGCCAGGTGACCAGATGGCCTCGACTGGCACAGACCACAGTGAGCAGCAAGTGAGAACAAATCGTTTATTGACATCCGCAAGTTTACAGAGGCCAGGACTTCATTTCATTTCTATCGCTGCAATTGTACGTCGCTTTCGTGACAACATTTTTTTTTGCCGTAACAACTCGTTCACTTGCGCTAAGATTTCGAACGAAGGGCACAAATGAGGTATTGACGGCGACAACGGTTTCGTTTGCACCGTCTTTCTAGCGGAGTGCATAACACTCACCTTCTGTTGGAAGAATCAAATATTCTGGCCTCGACAGCTGCCTTCCGATGCGGAATTTCCCACATTTGTCACTCCACAAGCACTCAATTCCCGTGTTTTGCCAGTCCTCTCAACAACTGATGGACGCAAAAGCACATAACAGCAATAACAGTCACGAAACCAGTGCTCCGCGCACATAGAAACGGTGGGCCGTTGCAGCGGTTTCAATTTGAATTGGCGGCTTTGTGGTTGCGAATTCAGAAACGAGGTGGTGCACCAGTCGGCTGTTCGTAAAAAGTTGCGTACATTTTTGCTCAACGGATGTTTGATGCGGAACTTGTTAATAATATTTTTAAACAACACATTGTAAGCGAACTGTGTTGGCTCTTTGAGTCACCGAATGAATGTTTTGTATTCTATACCAAAAGTAACCTTTCGCTTGCGCCGTCTGGTGGACTTGATGGTCGAAAACTGCGCTGTAGGTTGGTCACGTGGGGCGTCGATTTTTACGCCGCCTATAGGAAAAACCCGGGAACGTCCAAGCTTGAGAGGCCTGGCCGAATCGTTGAGCCCGATAGCGGTGTTCGTTAGCCTTATCTACTTTGGCTTCTTCAGCGTCGCTTCCCGCTTCGCTCGGAATTTAAACTGAACAATGATGTTCAGCACGTCAAAATTCAGCGTAGGAACACTATGGCCGGTCACAATGTCCGATTCCGAGATAGGCTCTTGAACAGCCGTGGAAATTTAGAGAACAATTTTCATTACGTTTTCACCGCTAGTTTTGGCACTGACCTTGATCTCGATGTTTGCATTAGGCGAATATTCTTCTACTAAAAGCGACCTCTTTTCGTGGTCAGCTGCTTTGCACTGCAAAGTTGCGCACTCCGCAAAAAGAGCCTCATTTTGCTTTTTTAGTTAAGCACTGTTTGCGCGTTCGCGTTCAAGCTGTTCTGTAATTCGTCGATAGTTTTGTCAGAAATTGATTGATTATAGCGTTTAACCTGCCGACGCAACGCAGGCGATGAGGCACGCCGTAGTGATGGGTCCGGATTTATTTTGACCAACTGGGGATCATAACTACGGCAAAATCTCGTGCACACGGGCGTTTTTGCTTTTCGCCTCCATCAGAAAAGCGGACGCCGCGGCAGGGAGTTTTATCTGAAAATTATATATTTTCACTCACAGGTTGTTCCTCATTGCGAATCTTGCGCCTACCATCCCAAAGTACTCTTTTAAGCGACTGGCGCCAAATGTCGGTTGATCCTCATACTTCATTCAGTTTCAGTTCACCCTGATAATTACGGAAGAACTTTTTATACTGACATTTAATCATTTGAGATTTTATTTCATCCTTTAATTTGGCAAACTCTTTCGCCATTTCTATCGATAAACACGCTCAACTTGGCAGTGAACTCCCGCCCGCGGCTGCCGCTCTTCTCATGGAAGTGAAAAGCAAGGCCTCCCCAAACGTTCGAGACTTCCGCACACGTTAAAGTGTCTCAGGGGGTCAAATATTCCGGAGCCGTCCACTACGCCGCGCCTTGTCGCCTGTGTAGCGTCGGCGCGTTAGAACGCCTCAACAGCGAACGAGAACAGAAAAAAGTGAACGAGACCAGGAAATATGGTTGACACCAACCTGCAGCAAAAGGCAGAAGAATGCTTAGACACTGCGCACGAAGTGCCGTTGCCACTGCCAAGTGAAGCTACGGACGGTGCAGGCTGCTTTTGTAGGCCCCAGCAATGGCAAGTGCCCCCAGTTGCAAGTCGCCAGCTTCCAATCGCGCTTCCCTGGTCGCAGCCCGATGACCTCGTCGATCGTGCCGGCACGTGCGACGATCAAGAGTGACATATATGGATCGGACAATTGTCAGTTATGATTCTGAGTAAATAGTTGCGGGTGTACTTAAGCGAGAGAGAGATAGAGAGAGAAGGATTTTATTCATATGAAAAAAAAACACAGAAAGGTCGGCCTGATGGTAGTATATCTGGCCGAGCTATTCTGTGTGTGGGAAGGGAAAGGGGAGGAAAGAGCGTGGATAGAGGAGAGAGAGATGAATATGGCGGAGAAATGAATAGATGGCTATGTACAGAAGATGCCTATACTTATACTGTGCATGTGTTTTAACGTTCAGCCGACGGACCTCAACTACAATATCTCTCAGATGCCGCTGCTGAGCAGAAATGTCAGCACAGCTTTAAATGCCTTGTGGAAACACCGCGGCTGCCAAGGTCCCAGCAGTAGTTCCTCCGACACACACGACTTAAGTGATTACTCCATTTCACAGTCTCAATACCTCACAAGGGAGGAAGTTGCGGGAGAGCAGCTGATGGCAATATTAGAGGTGTTTTTTTCTACCCATCGGTTGGTGTTGTTCAACCCAGATGGACAACAGGGTCCTTAGCAGCGTCTTGATAACGAGTTCACATAAATTTCACAGCGGTAGGGTCACCGGATGTGGGACACCGCATTATAAGGTAGATTAACATGTGGGTACAAGCGAGTTGGTAATTAATTATAACTTGCTGAGCGTAGTAGAGTTGTTGTATCCCTCGTCCTGTGTTCTCTCTACTGCGCTCAACAAAGTTATAAAAGGGTAGCTGGTGAGTTGCAAAAGTACCGAACTCGAAGAGTATCTCGCATATTTTTCCACAACGACAGATCTCTGCTGACTGCAGGGCTTTCTCGACGTATGTATAGACGAGATTACCATTATGACTAGTACGCTTCCTCCCCTGAGGCTGTTCCTTTGAGTTTTCTGAAATTCTCGCTTGCGTGCATCTATAATACGCACAAAGCAAAGTTTTGCGCTCCTTCAAACGAGACAGCAGCATGTGTTTGGGGTAAAACCGAGACTGAGTCGGAACGGTTTCTGGGAGTACCTGCGTTTCATTCCTACCTTGTATTCGACTGCTGGAAGTGAAGCAAACCACGATGGCGTGTAGCTTGTCTGGCGCTGGCTGCGGTTGCTGGGAATGGTTTCGCGGCAGGCTTCCGGAGGTTGTTTTTTTTTACCTAAGCTAGTAGTAACACAGTTTTTTTGTTTCGTGAAGGATTACACTTACAAAGCGGCACACGAACTTGTAGGCATTACCTGCACTGTAATTTGTCCACAGGATAGTAAAACCTAACAGCAGCCACCAGGTCCAATATGACATCGATGTTGCATGCTGACCAGACGGCGTGAGGGTGAAAGTCTCACCGAGTAGAGAGGATACCACTTTCGCACGAGATGCGCCCCCATCTCCCCCCGTGTGTGGGGAGCTTCCTATTCTCGCGAGATTTTTGTAACGGAGGAATCGCACTCCACATTAAACGGGGGATCTACTGGCCTTTGCTTCAGAGTGCATCAAGTTAACTGAAAGGATGAAACTTCACTAAATCTTCATGAACTCAATCGAGCTAGCAGCAGCCGCAAGTGACTTCAATAAAGCATGATGTTGGACGAAGTGGTGGCATACTTAATGGGAGGCTCAGGAAAGATGACGAGGGTTCACTGCGAGTCTTTTTCTTCATTAGTATCCTGAGTGTATCGCAAAGAGGAGATATCAGTTCTACCGACGTCTTGCCGCCGAAACAAGAGAATTCTGGTGGAGGGCAATATTCGTTCTTCCACCATAGACAACTTGAAAAGAAGCGGGCGGAGCTGGAATCCTCAAATTATTCGGTGATGTCCAAGTCCCCAGCAAGATAGCTGGAATTTTTTTCAAAAATACCAAGGTGCGCCGAAAGTGATTCCTGCCCATTAACTGCTTCTCTTAATAATAGAGTAACCATAAAAGTGCAGGCCAAAGACAGCGAAAGATGCCTCGGGGGTCTTCTCCGCCCGCCTCACCTACCCGAGAACAACGTCGCCGGTTAGACGCCAGGATCAACTATTTCGTGGTAAACGATTTGAGGCTACTAACAAAGAAAAGACAGGTAGAGAATAACCGATAAGAAGTGTGAGCGCAAGGTGGGCCGGGTTAGTACGTTTTTAGATGGAAAGAAATCAATCCCAGTGTAAGACGTGTGTATTTACAGTGTAGTCAGAACTAGGTTGTTCTCGAATGTAACGTTAGTTAATAGTCTTTTGTACAGGTAAGCAAGGGAATGTGTTCAGGATGGAGCATGTGGTTGCAAGTAAATAATCGTTCATGGTAAACGATTTGACCGCCGAATACAGGGGAACTGCGTCTAGTCTTTGACGAAAGAGTGAGCAATACTTTGAGTGGTACTACTAGCCCGCTGGGAGTGGGTAAGTCTTATTGGTGAAAATTGACATATAGTCGTTGCATAACAAGAGTGGCTATGTTAGCGCGAAACTACACTCGCCATCAACAGACCTTTCTTTCTGACATGTGAGTGCAAAGCTGAGGAGTAAGGCAACTTGTAAGTAGACTTGTGTAAATAGTCTTGTGCAAGAGCTTTCAGCAAGCAAAACTTTCAAAGACAGTGGCGAAACCGGGCTCACCCAAGTTAAAGGTTTTTCTTTTTTCAACCGCCAAACCCCACTACGGTTGGGGAATTCTTCAGTTATATAGTGGACGAAAGGGCACGTGGCAATCACTTTTCAGTGGATACCTGGTAGCCACTGTCTTGTGCAGCAGTCGGAATTCATTCTTTTTGAAAAAGGAGACAAACTCGCCGTTGGGTCATGCCTCCTCGAGTGGTTGGGGCGGTTACTGCTGTCTTCGACACGCAGTCCACGCCATCCAAGAGCCGGAAAATTTTAGAGGCCTACCTTCAAGAAAGAAGAAAGAAGGATGCGCGAGTGACACCTCGGTGTTTCTTTCTAAACCAGAGATTGTATATTCTTGCATGTGTCGTAGCGTGTGATAGAGCTGTCTGTAAGATTGCATAATTTATGAATGCGCATGATGACCAGATAATAGTGTACTTATATTTGTGTGATCCGTTCAATAAAGTTTAGTCAGAGTTGCGCTGGTCCTGTCCTTCCTGTATGCGTTGTCTTTTTTGCGTAAAGCCCGCGTTTATTAACCATGCCTTTACCGTCTGTTTAACCTTTATCTTCTATTGACAATTTTCACCATGACAAGGTTCTTTTCCAAACGCCGCTCCTCTAGTCTGAATGCGCGCATCTTGCGGAGAGGTCAGACCTGAACTTTTATTTGCATCCGTTTTTGTGTTTCTGCACCACAAGCACCACCACCTTGCTTATGCTTGTATGTGTTCTTAGTGCATACTCTACACCACTTTCAGCGCGCTGTTGTTATTCAGAAAAGGTTTTTCTTTCTTTGATGAATCTTCCGTTTTGTATTATCTACACACTTATTTTTTGCCCATTTTTTTTTCCCTTCCTATATGCTGTCTTTTGCATATATATCATTACCTCGTGTCACCCGAGAAGGCCTGCACTGTTGGTGAGCATTCAATAATAAATAAATAATAAATCAAGAGGTTCCAAATATTTTTTATCTGGCCACTGTCATTTGCTACAATTATGAATTCTTTGCACACCGACCTTTCATTTCTACAAGGGTTCCCACGCACACCTTCCTCACACACCACTGTTTGTAGTTGTCCATTTGTAACAAATCCCACTCGTCTTCAGCAAAACACCGGCATGCTCATCTTGCACAGCACTTTTTGTAGGAGAATTCGTCATCCCGCAAAAAACACATCGTTTTGAAGCCTCAGCATTGGCTATTCGCTGCCACTATCTCTTTCCTAACTCGCCTTGATATCGGAGCCATACGTCCGTTACCGTTTTCACTTTTCTGTTAGAAATTGTCGTAATCACCTCAGCCTTGGCAAAAGGCATTCCTCAAGAAACTCCAAGACTGTTTTCTTTAGTACGCTGCGGGCGTGTAACAAAAAAAAATATTTTTCTTCTTGAAACAAGGGAGCTGACTCAAATGGCACAGCATTGTTCCCGAACAACGAAGTTGCTTTTTTACGCTTCGTATGCAAGCAACCAAATTGCCTGAAAGAAGTACTGTAAAATGTTTTAGAAATGAGGCAAATTTCCTACACACCGTCATGTCTGTCCGGCAAATACACCTCAGCGATCAAACTTTCCGGTTGTGCAGTGGTCTGAGTCATGCTTTTTTCAGAGGGCCAGCGAACTCAGCGGGCTCTTGGTAGTTCCCGCAACTATATTTGAATTTGGACAGAAACGCGTGATGTATGCGGTAAAGTTGCTCAGTGCTATGGCAAAAGCAATAATAGCCTATTGAGTCACAAAGCCGAAGTAGGCGTCAGTGTGCGAAGCGCAGAAAAGGCCTCCGTTTACATGCCAAACATTCTATACTAAGAATCTCGCACCAGAAAACAAAAGTCGTGAACCGCGCCGCGACCTGAGCAGAGTCACAGGAAAAGTGCCAATTCCAGCAATGAGTGTGATTAGCGCCTTTAGCAATCCAACAAAATCAACCCCGCTGAACTCTCCCAGAATCACTACAGCCACAATTACTTGGGGCACCAAGCTTGACTGAACAATCAGGAGCGTTAAATTTGCGAGTTATTTCTTCGCCATTGTAACTCAGGAAAGCTTGTATGTTACAAGTAAAACTCCACGCAAACACAGGACTTTGAGAAAGCCGAGAGGACGAGGAAAATAACGGAAAAATGGGCAGGTTCTTACGGTTTCACCTCATTAGAAACAGCGCAAACCGACGTAATACGAGGAAGCACAGGGCACCGCGCTGACGGTGATATATCGGTGACAGACAGTAGACTCCAGAATCACAAGTGGACTTTCGCTTCCTCTTCGCTGTCCCGTCGTTGTGCGGAGAATTGCGAATAAATATACAAAACAGACAAGCCCAAAAGCATGCTTTACTTTGCTTTCGTTTCCTTGGATCTTTTCCTAAAATGACTTTCACTAATATTCTCCTAGAGTTCAAATAGGTCTAATTAAGCGGGAAACTGCATCTTAAGGACTACCCAAAATAAATAAAAAGTGTGCTGTGGAACGCATTTATTTGCCTTATAATCGGAGGGTGTGGGCAGAGGTTGCAGGACATCAATAAAAGAAATTGTTTAAAAGTACAACGCAAAGACGTGGTACGTCTCTAATTGACAGGCAATTTTATTATCGCAATAAAAGCATAAAATTGGGGGCCAAGGATGTTAGAAGAACCATATTTATAGAGGAAGGACGGCACACCTTGTACCACAACCAAACTTTGTTTTCTTACAGAAAAACCTGGTAGATTATCGATGTTATCAAGACTAGCTTATTGTAAAGCTTTGCAGTTTATAGGAATTCCTTCATGGCTTCAAAAAGGTTGCGAACGTACAGACAGTTTGGTTGCTTAAATTTTGTATCGCAAATTTTCAAAGAGTTCATGAATAGGTCGCAATTTTTTAGCAAAGCTATTAGGTGCGGGCTATATGACTCACGGTGCTTGAATGTTTCCAGAATTGGAATTTTCCTTTGAGCAGAAAGCAATACACTTTTATTCAAAGATTCTAAGCATCATGAAAAATTACCAATTTTTGCTCAAAAATTTCATCCTAAAGCGACATTTAGGTATGCACTTCAAAGAAAAACACTCTAGTTGTTCTAGTAACGTCTGTTGCTCGTTTGTGAACAATACTTGTCAAAATGACAGCCACGTATTTGTCTTGTCTGAAGTATTGGTTTCTATCGTTTTCGGTGAAGCACCTTTTATCCTTTCACTCATTTGTCTTCGGGAGACATGCTTTATATGTGGCCGTGCATGTAACATCTTCCCCTGCTTTCAGAATGAACAAAATATGAAGAAATTGGCACTACTTATCTTTTTCTCCATCGTTTCTGCTCTGCTGTGAGTACCTATTATAACTATAATTCTTATGGATGCGAAAACTCAAAACGTGAAATGAGCACCTTAACGATACAACTTTACACATCCAAATCCCAGCTGCTTCATTTCGTTCGTAATGCATGAACCCCTGCACCACATTACGTCACCCTCTAAAAATCACGAACAAGTTCAGCAGCCCGCATTTATCTTCTATTGCGCTGGGCCCAGCTAAAACGTAAGGACCCTTAAAGTTTTTGATCAGCAATACCAAGTAACGGAATATTTTATTTACGCACAGAGTACGTCCATTATATATATATATATATATATATATATATATATATATAACAGAAAGAAATGCCGGCAGTCTACAACGCCAAAGAAGGCATAGGGGAATGGTTGGACTATTTGTTACCGTTAGTGACGTTACATATTATTATTTTATTTTATTAATTACGTGATAAAGAAAGAAAGAAAAACACGCGCCCAGAGTGGGGACCGAACCCACGCCTTTCGATTAGATCTCGAATGCCTTACCAGCTCGGCTATCTGGGCGACTGTGTTCTCCTTCGCTTTCTGGGTCATTTATATTTACTACAACTGTATCTGACGCTTGAGGGTGGTAGCCAGCGCCACTCAGACTACACGGGGAGAAGGGGACCTTCTCTTCAACCCCCGGGGCGTGACGCGAACTGGCGGGAAACCCTCTTATGCTACCTTGGCATCAAGGCTGCCAGAACCGAGGCCCTCGCTAAGCTTTCGCACGATAATAGGGTTTAGAAATGAGGGGCTCGTTAGGAAATACAGAAAGAAATGCCGGCAGTCTACAACGCCAAAGAAGGCATAGGGGAATGGTTGGACTATTTGTTACCGTTAGTCAAGTTACATTATTATTATTATTATTTTATTTATTACGTGATAAAGAAAGAAAGAAAAACACGCGCCCAGAGTGGGGACCGAACCCACGCCTTTCGATTAGATCTCGAATGCCTTACCAACTCGGCTATCTGGGCGACTGTGTTCTCCTTCGCTTTCTGGGAGTTTGTAACTCCCAGAAACAGGTAGTTTGTAATGCACTCACTGCTGTCTAGGGTACAGTGTTGAGTCATTACTTTTGCCCCTACGCCGTCTTCTTCAATATACACGAGCGCACTCGCTGACCATGCCTTGTTGGTTTCAGTCTCAAGAATGTTGAATCTTGATGTTATTGATCGATATCCAATTTCGCCTACAGTGTATCGGTACTAATAATTCCCGTTCATTTTATGTATTTCAATTAAACATATATCTGTTCATCACACGTGTTGCAAATATTGACTTGCATGCCGTGGGCTAAATTGACGCAAACTGTACGTACAGTGAATACGTTTGTATAGAGATACGTCAAGACCTTCATATAGCGCATGTTGAACGCCACAAAAAATTCTTCGCACTCTAAAGTCTCTCGCACACAGATGGCTTACGACCATGTTTAGGTGAAAGAGGCCACTTGTATAAACAACGAAATGTCGCCCTTTCGACATTCATATCAAAAACAGATGCGAAGAACACAGTCATTCTGTTTACTAGCGAATGAAGGAATCCAGGTGGCGGCATAAGAAATCTGTAAACAATTCAGCCTGCAGCATTGTTAAATCGCAGTGTAAAAAACTCGTTTTTGAACAAAACTACTAAAGTTGTATCACTCAACACAAATAATTCAAGTTAAAAATGACAGTCACTTCAAGAAATCCCGAATTGCTTTTTGAGTCAGTTCTTTACCTCGAGGTACAAAGGTAACTTGTGCAGGCTTCGGCCACGAGTACACCAAGACAGTTTGCGTAGAATTCCTTGTCTGATTTGTGGGACTGCAAACCGCATAATAAAAACCGGTATATTTTTTCGCAACATCAACCACACAAAATTGTTCCGGTTTACGAATAATGATGATGGTTGGATGTTTATGGCGCAAGGCCAACTGGGGCAAAGAGCGCCAAGACAATAGTCATATATGAGGGGTGAAACCTTAAACACTACGAAAAGTCAGCAAAAACAAAAGTAAAATCACAAAACGACAATGAGCATGGCTGGTGTATAGGGCCAGAGAGTGATCACGCGTGGTATGAAATGAGGTCTAAAAATTGAACTTCTTCTAAATATTTAAAAACGCACTTGATAGAAAACATGGGATCGTCAGAGAGGAAAAACGCTGGGTGTAGTGGGA